>WUAM01000164.1:3271792-3298596 GCA_024336885.1 Actenoides hombroni | reverse complement strand
ACAAGTTTTAGATGGCAGGCAAGGTACATATTTGAAAACACAGATACCATGCTGATTTTCCACACGCTGAGATGCTCGAGAGTTCAGAAAGCTGCTGACTTTGAACCACATTCCACAGCTTCACCAGAGGTGACCGTGCACTCCTGATAGAGAAGAGAACATCAATGGATTGTCTCATTGCTTGCAGAGGAATGGAGCACCACATACATATAGCTATAAACATCTTTTCAACCTTGATCACAGAAGAATCCTTCACGGCTCTGCACATCCATGAATCACTGTTGTAAGTGAGAAGGTATTTCAAGTTCTTTCCACTAGAGTTAATAATGAGACAGTAGTGTTTGCATTCAGTACTGCTCTGGGTTCTATAGTCTGAGATACTACTCTGATCTATGGGACCTATACTCTTACAAGTATTTTCAAGGTGCAAGAGATGAGAACCATTTGTGTCTTCAAGAACAGCATCTCGACAGACCATACAGTATGCCCAGCCCTCGCTCCGGGTCCTTAGAAGGACAGGGTGGAAAGGAAGGGCAAGGCCAAGGACAGCTGGAGGGGATCAGAGCAGGAGAGCAACCAGAACATTGGAAACACATTCGTAGGTACAGAAGTTTTACAGCAGAATAGTTTTGAACTCAGTAATTAAAGAGCAGGCCCAGCAAAAGCCACCGTTTTGTCTCCCACCGAGCACTGCTGAAACTGTCACAGGTGGGAGAAAATCTGAAGGAGGAGACAAAATGGAATAACAAAAATAGGGAGTCAGTTAAGCTGCCTCCAGCTGCAATACCACTGTACACAAACTTCTCCAGCGACGCTTAGGTACTCTTCGAGAAGTTCCTCCTGTTCCTCCCTCTGATAAAAACATCAACAACCTCTCACGCACGAAGCTTGACAGCAACAAGCTGGCATGAGAGTAACAGTTTCCACTTGACGCAGTATTTACTGGGCACTGAAATTTCTTGAATGCGTTTTGGTATGGCTGCATATTAATAAACACATAGACACTTTGAAGCCTCAGAATAAAAATTATTTTGCCTGGGTCCCTCTAAAACTGATGCTAACAGTGTTTGTGTCAAATCCTGCTGATGACCCGATCGATGAAAATTGAGTTGTCTTCTCAAGGTCCTGTATTGAAACTGATAAATTCCAACATTAAAGGGGAATTAAGTGATGAATAAAGTTCACCAACTACCGAAATCAGATAGCAAGGTTTTGTTCAGACCATTTATTCCAAATTAGATCTCTAAGAGGAATTTAAACCACCTATGTATTGAAACCAAAGGAAATTATGCTAGCAGAGCAAAAGCAGCTTCTTATGGCAGTCCAGATTTTTCAGAAGGGATGTGAGAGCAGCAAAACCTTGGTTCTGTCATTTTATAAACCAGCCCCAAAGCATTCTGTTGCCTCCCAGTTCACACTGGCATCCTTTATTCCAGGAGTAGAAGCTTCAGTAGTTTCTAATCTAAACTTAGCTGGGCTGATTCATGTATCCTGTACTACAGAGGCTATAGTATCTCTAATACACACACAAAATCTCTTCGGAAGACCGAGTTATGTGAAGAATGTTACAATGTACAACTTTGTTATTGCTGTCACTGCCCAGACCAAACCTTTATCACTTCCTGGCCACAACGCATCAGGAATTGTCCTTGGAGAGTGCAATTTAAGTAATTTAGAGCATAGAAACAAACATCTCTTCTCCCTCTCCTTCCTCTTACAGGGCTGTAACAAGCCCCTTTTATGGTCTCCGACAGATTTACAACGAATCTGAAATATCCCAGCATCTGCTCAGACAATATCAGCAGCCACACGTAATTTGAAGCCAAGGCCTAAAATATTTTCGTCCTTCTCCCCCCAAACAGGTTTTACAAACTGTCCTTTTGTTTCCAGAAGTAGAAGGATTTTACAATTGCAATGACCACGACAGCAGGAATGAGGATTTACTATGCAAAGAGACTGGACAACCAAAAGTATCATTTGCAATAGAAGAGCACATGAGCCACTTGTAATGGCATTTACAGAATCCCAGCTCGGGGATTCCTACATGGATGTCAACTCACAGATCCTACACTACAGACAAACTGCCCTTAAACAAGTTTGCATATACAGAAATGTAAGTTTTGAAATACTTGATCACGTAGTTTGAGGCTACACTTTATTATCAGAGATGTACTCGTGTCTGTTTATTGATTTCAGGATTGTGGCAGAAGATGACAAAGGCATTCCCCCACTAGCAAGTTGGAGTCTTCGCAGCGTAGTGGAAAATATCATGGCAGGAATCCAAAGCTGGTACTAACATTTCACCCTTCCCACACTGGCATTTTATACATCTGAAAGCTGGCCAAGCTGTAATTGCTGGAGCTCTCAGCAGTTGTGTCATCTAGTGACACTCACACAAAAGAGGGCAGTTAGTTCTTGTTACACAGCTCTGGGATTTCAGTTGTAGAGTTGGGATCTCAAGTTGCAGTCTTCCGGTGATGTTGGGAATAAATTTCCAAGTTTGCCCTTTTCCTATCTACAATGGGCTACTACCCAATTTGCCCTCTTGGTTTGATAGGGAAGAGAATTTTAGGTGGCATCAGAACACTTCTCAGACATACTTAGGATATTATTATTACTTTGAAAACCATACTAACATTTAAAACATTAGTATATTTTATACGCTCATGTAAATTTCTGTGACCCAACTCAACATTTCTACAGGCTTGCTTTTTTTTTGTGTCCAAGACAAAAACTTTAAAAACAAACCAACCAACCAACCCAACAAAAAACACCCCACAAACCCAAATTTACTGTCTCCCTACACTGCTTTGTACTGCACAAGAGAGTCGGGTGCAAAGTAGCAAGTTTTACAGAATCATAGCTTTGCCTCCTGGTATAAAAAGTAGAAAACAGTGTGTTTGTTGACATTACTCATTTAAGAAGAATCCTGAGAAATTAACTACATAGCTCCAAACTGCGTAGTAACAAGGATACCTCCAAAGAAAGCGGCTTAGTGGGAAGTGCCATCTGTACTACCATCTCCTGTGTGGCAGGGAAGTGACAACTCGCTTTTTTATAATATTTTATAATAATAATAAGTTGAAATGATTAATGCACTGCTGTCAAACTTGTGGAGCTTAAGACGGTAACGCTGACCCCCCCGGATTTACTGTACACAACCACACTCGGCGTACGCAAATCCCATCCTTACACTGCTGCTTTACTGAGGTGCCTCAGGGTACATCGTCCCTTGTGTGCCTGGCTCCCACACCCTAGGCAGGCTTTGGGATTCGAGGTGTTAGTCTGCCCCGTGCTTCCTCAGATGTGGGCAGGTCCTCTTATGTGAGGTGGGGCAGCATACAAATAAGTGTGAATTATCTCCTGGAACTGGAAACCACAATACCACATGAATGTGCCTCATTACACCGAGTGTTGGTGGAATTCACCTGAGACTGGGCAGTCCTTTAGGGAATTACGGTCTATCCCCTTTTTGTACCATCCTCCTATTCCCCTACACCTTTCATTCCCTTCCCCCCTCCAAAACAATACATGTGTCTGGCCCAATTCTGGAAGTAACAGCATGAGGAAAGATGCTGCTGCATTCATTGCTATTAAAGTTCAAGAACTGACGTTGCGGTTTCATGACTCATTTTTTGCATGCACAATTCGGATGCAATGAACAAGAGTGCTAGAATTTTCCAGTTTGATAGACATTAGAAAGAGCATTTAATAACTTAAGCTATAACCTAGATACCAGGCCCCGATACTGCTCCTGTAAGGAACACTGACAACTCTCTCGACAAGCTGCAAAAGGAAGGAAGGAAGCAAGAGAGCGGTGTCAGCCGATAACCTAACGCCTAAAGACAGTGCTCCAGGATAGCAAGGAAAGCAAACTCTTTAAATGAGCAGCTAAAGCTGCCTGCTCATGTGTTGGTACAGAAATGTGTTCCCTGGAGAACGAGCCCACTTTGGAGTTAAAAACCTTTATGAAGCAAACAAAGGATCGATAGGAAACGTATGGGGGAAGGGAAGAAATTATGAAACCAAAACACTGCTTAAGAAGCATATGAGTTTATGTAGAATCCTGCCACACAATACTTTGACAGCAATTCAAAGTGACTGCATGAAGAAAATGGAATCCATACATTTTATTTAAAAAAAAAAAAAAAAAAAAAGCAATGCATGTCATTTGAAGCACATACTCTGAACACTTTTATTGTAGCAACGCTCATTGTGCACACTCGGAGAATGAACAAGAACATGGAAGGTGGAAGATGTACCATCAGAAGCCTGCAAGGACTAACATGTCCTTTTTCATAATGTCAGATCCTGTCTAGCCAGGACACGAAGAGGAGTTCAATATTTTCAACAACCCACCAACATGGGAAACTAAGAGGTAGAGGTTTAGGAAAAAACTCTTAAGTAATCTAGGGGAGAAAATATGAAAGAAGAAAAAGGGAAAAAAGAAAAAAAAAGAAAGAAAAAAAAAAAGAAAAAAAAGAGCAAAGCAATGTATTATTACAAAAAGCTCCAAAAATTGAGGGAAACAGTAATACTAAAAGCAGTCTAAGAACAACAAAAAGCAGATTATGATGCAGCAACACACAAACTAACGTTCTAGAGCAGGACAAATTCCTCTGCATTACTAAAGTGTAGCTGAAATACTGTAATAATAATGATGACCATCAGTGGGAAAAAAAAATATACAAGAGACAGATTGGAAAATTTCAAGATATTACAAAAAAACCCAAAAAAACAGAGAGCTTAATTTAGATGAGCAGATTTGCAAGCCATGGAGGAATATCAAGGAATTGGGTATTTTTTCTTAGGTCATTATTAAGGTGAAGCCATTAGCTCAAGTAGATTTAGTTATTAAGAAGTCCAGGTGTCAGGTGAACTACAAAAAGTTAACCATGGTATTTCCATAAAATGAGTTCATTTAAGAGCACATTTTTTTAAAGTATGCACTAAATTTGAGAAAGACACTTCTAGCACAAGGTTCTTACATTTAAGTTTAGCCCTTAAGCGATTACATGGAATTGTTACAAGTCAACAGTAAGTGGTTTATAAAATGTAATTTTATTTAATGTTACTTTGCTGTTACAGAGGGCATAACATTTTCACAAGGCTTTTTTGGGACTACAATCAATGATTAGCAACACACAATAGTGGTCCAAACTCTCTAAATAACAATCACTGGACAAACTCGACACCTTCTCACATGTGCACAAACCTGCATGGAAAAGTACTAAATTTTATACTTGGACATGTGAACTTCAATTGGTTTTCCCATTCCAGTGTATTCAGAAATGACATGCACTTTAGTCTGCCAAAAAGCACTGCCTGTACCCTGGCAGTAACATGCTGCTTCTAATACATAGTAAAGTGAATACCAGAACTACAAAGGCAGGAGTGTAAGTGAACTTTTATTGGGAAGGGGGATCAACTGAAACAGCAGCAACTGAGGATTAAGAGAAGCCCCTGTTTTGGAACACACAAGCTTCCCTCTTACATCTCACGGGAAGCGACTCAATTTGTCATTTTCCAAACCAGAAATGCTCAACTTGATGTGGCCCAATACTTCCATATTCTTACTGAAAAGAATACACAGTAGCATGTGAAGGTCAATTATGGAAAGGAAACCCTGCAGAATAAGAAGGGAATGTGGAGAATTAAAAGCTATGTGGAACACTCTTTAGTTGCAATTAACTACATTTTCATATCTTACTGTAATACAAAACACAGTCGACTGTCAGGAACTGGTTCAGATTTGTTTTTAAATACCAGGTACACTTTAGTCTGCTACATAAGTGTTTGGAAGTTACTTATGTTTATATGAAATGAAGCTATTAATACTTTTCTACAGCAGTAACCGCACACCAGGAAGGCCAGGACAAACACAAATCAAGGAATGGAGTTTTCCCAAAGCTGCAGTGTGAAAAGACTATAAATTGATTTCCATACACATGGATGGGTTTTCTTTGCTATAGGAAATCCAAGTGGAGCTATAAGGAATGGAGACGTGTAAAAAGGTTTCTCGAGAAGGAAAGGGAGGATGACGCCCCACGTGCAGTTTAGTTTTCTGCACCTTCTGCAGCATCACATTCTTCTCCTGCACTGTCTGATGTCCATAACTAGAAGAAAAGGAAAACAGTGTCAGCTTTCAGAAGCACAGCTCTAGTTCCAGTAGAGGACAATGACTGACTGTCCAGAAATTATAATGAAATCGACTTCAGAATGTCTACAAAGTACCAGTGCACGGGAGCTGTACAAGCCTGGTTTCCAGTACTTGCCCAGGGAGTGCTAACTGGAGACAGCTCCCCAAGCACAGGGCACAACTGGCTACAGGCCTTCGGAATGAGAGGCTGAGCAGACAGTGCTCTGAGCAGCTGCAGACTGCTGTGCTCACAGCCAGCTACCGCACCCGTCCCTGACCATTCCCCAAGGCTGGATGGCAGCTTCACCAGTAACATTACCTCAAGAGCAGCGGTCTGAATCCTCAAAGTGAAGATCACCGCTTGGGTTATGGAAGCTGAGCGTTTTACAGTGCTAACAAAAGACATTTCTACTGAGGGAGTATTGCAAGAGAATAAAAGTTGCTGTAATTTTAAAGGGAGTGTGTATCCTGAGCGGGCAGTCCCTAAAAAATGGTCTTAGTTACAAATGCAATAGAACCTGGTGGTTCCATTAGGCATGGTTCTTAAATGGTTAATCACTGTAATAGATACTCAAACATCAACTGATTTTATTCTTAATACATTGAAATTCCACATGAATTCGATGAAAATCAGGAAAATTAACAGCAAGGATGTACAACAGGAAAGCCACTTTGTTTCTGAGGTGGTCATCAAAAAGTCTGGTAAGAATCCCTGACTCCTTGTCCTATCCTGTATGTTAAGTTAGACGAAAGCACCTTTTCCTGCTCCACTGAAAAGGCCAGCAAACACTGAAGCATGGGAGCTGTCCAAGCTGTTATTCTAGATTACAGAGCATGAAGTTGCTGACACCAACTTACACTACATTCACGTTAAGTTATGGAAAGGTAAAGTAGGGTAAATAGCCTGAATCAGTGCTGTATTTCATCACAAATTCAGTCTAAGCAAATGCATGGTTACAGAATCAGAGAGCACATTAAAAGGTAACTTACTGTTAGGTTGTCTCTAAGCAACTGCATGATGAGAGTACTGTCTTTGTATGAGTCTTCGTTCAGTGTATCAAGTTCTGCAATTGCCTCATCAAACGCCTAGAATAATTAAACCATCATTAATCTTTCCATCACCTGATCATTAAACAACCAGAAACTAAACCTATCACTAAAGGTAGCTTAAAAAAACAAAACCGAACCCAAAAAGTTAATGACCTGCATTGCTCTATTTGAAACAGAAGCATAATAAAGGCACTGTAAAAGCTTGCCACCTTGCTGAAAATTTAAGACACATTGTAAATAGCAGCTTGTTTATACCCCTTTAATCTCACTAATATGAGCTTGGAAACCAGATACATTAAATAGGATCATTTCCTGCCTGAACTCTAAGAAATAATCACTCATATTATTTTAAGCACAAACTCTCTTCTACTGTCCCTGCAAGCACACAGAAGAAAAAAAAACCTAAAAAGTAACTTACTGTCTTTGCCAGTGTGCAGGCAAGCTCAGGATTGTTGAGAATCTCATAATAAAATACAGAGAAGTTAAGAGCTAGACCCAAGCGAATCGGATGTGTTGGCTGCATCTCCTTCTTGCTGATATCAAATGCCTCTTGATAAGCTCCCTGTGAGTTTTCTATTGTTTCTGTTAAAAGAATGAGAAACATGAAGCTTTTTTGGGCTTTGTTTTTAAAGATGTGACTATTTAAAGTACTCCATTAGCAGGAGACCGAACAACCCACTATTTAAGCCCACTCTTAGCAAAACACTGCACTTACTTTAATCAAGGTAATGATTTTAAACCCATTTTAAGTACAGCTGCCACACTGACAAAACACAGGGAGCAAATTAAGCTACTATAGAGCGAAGGTATTGAAGAGACAAACACACAGAAGTTAGTAAATAAAAACATCCAAGATGACTGTATTACCTCAATTGCCTTTTGACATTTATTTTTTTACAAAAAAACAACCAAACAACCCCGCCCCACAAAAAACAAACCAAACCAACCCCCCCCAAAAAAAACCCCCAAACCAAACAACAACAACAACCCCCAAACAAAAAACAATGAAACAACAAAACAATAATAATAAAAAAAAAAACCCATCAAAAATGGTGCATCACTTGATCTGCAGAACTCATGCTCGTGTGAGTCTGGTGTGCAGAGTAAAGGTGGCTACTGTTTGTACGGCCCTACTTCTTCTCCAGGAAATCTGGATGGCATGTTCTGCATGTTCCTGAAAAACTGAAACTCTGCCTCCAAAAATTGGGTGTACATAGGTCAGGATAAAACACCCAAGGTCGTGCCCAAAATAACTGGGAGAAATACCAGAGAGAAGAGAGATTACTGGGCTAGAGTGATACTTTAAGAGTGCTGCATACGGTCTACTCCAGATTCTCTTCTGATAGACAACCAAAGGGCCAAAGGGGCACCCTAACCACACCTGCAGAATGGAAGGAGACTGAAGGAAAACACCATTGTCAGAAATCAAAATACAGCTCTCTCTGAAGGAGCTAACTTCGTAATTGCTCTAGAAAGTGCTGGAAAAAGTAGTTTTGCAAGTAAAATCTGGTAAGTATTCAAAAGTCACAACACAGACTCGGGTTTTTCAGTATGTAATGAGTTCTAAAGGACTATCAATTTCTTGAGAACAAGGCAAAGAACCCCTATAAAGTCCAGGAAATAAACTAGTTTCTAAGTACATAAAATATATTTGAAGCTGAGAAAACAGAGAGATGTTTAGAGGTGGACCATCAGAAATGCTTCAAGTAGAAGTTTGTGAGAAGTCAAGCATAAAATGCAGGTATGCATGGTGATGCAGATAAGCTCTAAGTGCCCAGCAGAGCAAGACCTGCTAATAGTTATCAACCCATCCCCTCTTCTACAGGGAGCACCCGTAGCAGCATGCGTACCTCTTTCATTGCAGTCTTTTTAGCCAAGATAAACTGGTATTTATTTCTCTGCTCAGACAAGCCCAGATCTGTAACTTGCCCCAGACAAACTATAAATCAGATTGTCTTTGGGAAAGCCGAAGACAAGTTGTCTCTGCCACCCTTGGACCTGCTGTTGCTGTTGTCATTTCAGCCAGGTGAAGGGTTAAAAATTTCTGAATGCAACTCATTAATACAAAGACCTTTACTCCCTTTTGTATATTTTCATCTTTCAATTTAAATGCTCTCACAATACTGGGAGACTAACAAAGCCTTTATTTAAGTGACAATCAGCTCTGTCCTCCCACTTGGCAATTCAATAGCTTTAAAGTAGCCAGCACTGTCAGATGCCTACCATGCCCATGCAAAGGGAAAGTCATTCAGTGCTCTGCCTGCTCCAACAGTCTATCTCCTCTCTGTGTCATGGCATCA
Source organism: Actenoides hombroni (assembly GCA_024336885.1). Taxonomy (NCBI): domain Eukaryota; kingdom Metazoa; phylum Chordata; class Aves; order Coraciiformes; family Alcedinidae; genus Actenoides; species Actenoides hombroni. Next base: position 3,289,107 of record WUAM01000164.1, on the reverse strand, counting down.
CTCCGGGACTAATTTTAGTTCCTTATGTAGAAACCTATCCCTAGCTTACACCATACCAGGAGTCTTTGACATCACAATAGTTTCTGGGCAAGACAGTTTTAATGCTTAATTCAACACATCCTCTCAATAGAGAGTTCAAATCCACCCCAGAAGAGCTTCCTGGGGTACTTAAAACCACCTATGCACATGTTCTCCCTTCTAGGAATATTCTACATTCTCAGGATGCCCAGTATCAAGTGGCAGTGCCAGCTGTGAAGTTCTCTAGACCTTTTCTGCTGGATCCAAAGGGGCAAACTAAAATGACAAGGACAGTATTTATCCCACGAACATCAACCACTTCAGAGTGCAGCTTCTCTGCATATTGTTACTGACCTTGTAATTTTGTTGCTTCTTTATAAACTGAAGTCATAATAAAGGTACTTAGAAGCTTCACTGTGACTATAATGAACTTTTTCACGCTGAAATGGTTAAAACTTCATAGATAAGTAAAAAAAGTTGCTGAAATCTGTTTATTCTTTGTCACCAACTTTGTTTCAGTAAAAGAATACAATCAATATTAAATATGTGAACAGATCTTCACCTAAATTGTTTTCCAGCAGCTCTGAATAAGCATTATGGGACAACTATCCAGGAGTTTAGGGTAGATGACAGGAATACCAGCTAAAATTCCCTGGCATGCTATGCTTAAGGTCTGTTGAGAATTTGAATCCCCATCTGTACGCCCACTGGAGAGTTCCAGCTGAAAGGCAGTTGTTCCCCTCAGCTAACTCACCTGCATTCAGAGTGAGGTACTGGCCCACACGCTTCCTTTACTCTTCCTTCACCCACGGCCCCAAACTGAAGTTCATTAGCTACTGAAGATCCAAAGCCCATCAGGTACTTACGTTTTCTGTCATCACCACAGGCAACTTCAGCAAGGTATCGGAAGTAGTCTCCCTTCATCTTCAGGTAGAATACCTTGCTCTCTGGATTAGTTGCATTAGCTATTAAATATTTGTCCAACAGCTCCTGAAACAACAACAAAGACATTGACATGTTATGTGCGATGTTGCAACTGAATTTAATCTATTTTTCTTCTCTCCAGAAAGTTTGGATGGACTCAAACGTTTGCCACAAGGGAAGAAGGAGTTTTAAGTGCATTTTAGACAGATGCACGCTTATTTAAGCAAGCCATGTAACAGCACAAAGCTACAGACCATGTTCAGATGATCTGTCAACTGTCCGATCACACCGTGGAAAAAGTACCAAGAGGAGGTTTACTGGTGTGTAGTTTCACGACCAAATTTAGTTTCAGGATATGTACTTCTCATTTCAAAAGTGTTGTTGCAAATGAGTAGGCTTTTACTGGAAAAAATAAACACTACACAGGAAGTTTCAAAGCTATGTTTTAAGAACTTATTCCCACTTTACAGGAAAAAGTAAAAAAAAATTCCCACTCTGCTATTTTTTGGTATAAATTGCATTCATTGGACTTGTGATAAGGAACCTCCAGCCCACCTCCCAGACAGAGCCAAGGATTGGGGCCCATCTGGTTGGTAGCCAGCCCCACCAAAGGGCTCCAGCTCTCTGCGGCACGGCCCGGGGGCAGCCCTCATGTCCACCCTGCTGCTCCCAGAACGGGAGGAACTGTACACAGCTCTCCAGCACAGCCCAAGCTGCTGCTAATGCAGCTCCCCTTGCTCACAGCTCTCCCACCTGATCACCAGAGGGGCAGGAAAAGCCTCCAGCAAGAGGAGGGAAGCGTTTCTCCAAGGCTGCAAGGTCTCCTAGCCCTTCCAAAATAGAGGTGATGGCAAAGGAGGAAAGAGGTACAGGGTTTTCCCCCAGTGAAGGTGGTACTTCAGAGAACTGACAAGGAGCAGCAGCACTTTCTGGCTGACTTTCTCGTCCCTGAGCCTCAGCAATTTTACCCAGCTTGTTACCACAATGGTAACACTCCCATGTTCTTGACAAAAGATGCAAGTGAACTCCAGTAGGCTCACGGGAACCTCACAATACTCAGAGCAACTTTACACTAAGAATTTATGTGATAAAGATCTGTCTTCAGTTACTTGGAAAATAAACAGGTCATAAATGCAGCAGAAAGTTCCACAAAGCTTGCAAACCGTGGCTAGTTCAGTAAGATTTTTGTTATGGGAACATGTATCCAAACTCATGAAGAGCCTACAAAGAAAACGCTGAAGGAACTGTACGCTGGCAGGGCAAAAATCCTTAGCATTTAATTAGCAACTTTAGCACTATAATCAAAATGAGCTAATTTTAGACACAAAGCTACTCCCCGTGCATACCATCATACCATCATTACTTCCTTTAATAAGGAACAGTGGCAGAGCAATGCAGCCAAAAGCTTTTACTCATTCCAAGCCCATTTGAGGTGTTGGCAATTCTTTTAAACCGACACTTGCAGCAGCGCACTTCCAGTCAGCTGAGAAGAGCATTTCTGCATCCACACCAGTGAGCTTACTGGGGATGGAATGCTGTGTATAGCTCTACAGACCAGCTCCCTACAGAGATCTCTCTCCCAAAGCAGTAAGAAACAGGGAAGAGTCACAAGCACTCTTATTACCACCCTAGACAAAACAGGAGGAGGGTAAAGTGATAGCGAGCCTGATGTACCCTTCCACTTAAACCAGAAACGGGCATTTTTAGGGCTCTCTGTAAGGCTAAAAAACCAGTGCCAAAGGCTGGACACTGGCCAGTATGGCATAGGGATAAGCAGGGAATTTGTGTAACCCTTTAACATGGGTAAGTATGCAAAGGCTTGAGCAAACTGGTGCTATGGAGAAAGCTAAACTGCAGGTACGTTTCAAAGGAAGAGTTAGGACAGAGCAGGCAGATGGGTCATACAGCCCCATATTAACCCTGTCATTCTGCATGAGTCACTCCTGTATTAGAATGAGTTATTCTCACTCTACAGCTTTCTGCAATGAGAAAAACTTTTTGTTTCGGCTTGATGTTTTCCTGATGCTTTTCTCCTCTGACAGATGCCAACACCGGTCATAAAAGCCCAACGCTGTACAAACCAGTCTCAAAGTCTCACAGGTGACAGTGCAGTAACTTCTCGTTTAACACAGAAGTTTAATTTTACAAGAAACTGCCCCGAAAGATGAAAGTTGACACAATACACCCACATTTAGAAAGGTTCCCTAAGCAGTCACAATCAGTGAGTAACCACCAGCCTCTGAAGGCCATCCCAAGGTTGGGACTGAGTTAAGCAGCAGAGATGGGATTTATCCATGTGCTCAAATTAGGCCGTGCCAGAGTTTTTCACATCTAAGGAGCACCAAGCAGACAAGAAAGAGATGTTGTATGGGATTTTAAACCAGGCAGATGACAAAATTTTATCTTTGATTTTTCTTTCAAATGCTGAAATACAACTTTGCAAGATGTTACAGCGACACCAACAAGGGAACAAACAGGAGTTTTTCTTCTGTGCCTTCCAAAGCCCCAAGATTTATTGTAAATTTAGCAGGAAAAAATTATTAAAGATGTTATTATGAAATTCTGTCTCTGGAGGTAGCTCTAGCAGTAAAGGACCACGAATAACTGATGTGCCTTGGTTATGACTTAAAAATATTAACACCCTGGAAACTAGTGTAAGCTAAAGAACGTTCACAGGAGAGCTTTAGCATGTCTAATTTAGGCCAAGACTCAAACCTACATTCCCTAGAGCATTAATGCTCACTTTTATTTATTTATTTATTTTCTTTCTCCTTTTCCCCTTTTCTTTTCAGATTGGGTAGGCCACCCATTTCTTCCAGGAGCACAAAAGGATTCTGCCCTGGCCCCAGCTCTACCACAAGCATGTAGTTGCTGCAGTCAGTGAGGCAGTGCGTGCTCAAAGTGCTGCCTCTACTATGCAGGTTTAAAAACTAGTGGTTCTGTGCAGACTTCTGAGAAGATTAAGAGGGAAAAAAGTGGATGTTGGGAGTGAATTGTAGTTTTTAAGACAGCAAAGAGTAGGTTACATATGCTGCTTTATTTCCTAGGCACTCCTCGGCTGGAGGAGCTGAGCTGTCTGGACAGCAGCTCCCACTCCCAGTTCATCCTCAGGGCCTCCCAATCCTTACCACAGTACATGGTAAGGGAGAGATCTGTGTCTCTATCAGCTCAAGTGGAACATCCTCATTCTGGACCTTATGTATCTGGTTTGGGTTTTTTTAATAGCCTTAAATGGAACAAGATGTCATTTATGAATCATGTAGGACAGAACAGAATACAAGCGTAGTGAGTAAAGCTAATTGTTTATCTATCCAGATGTTATCTTTCAAATCAATAATGTATTTGCTACACTTAGTGAGCCATTCATCTTGGACATAATCATCATTTCTTGGAAGGCATCTTATCCTCCCTCTGACAGACAAAATGTCAAGGAGAACATACAGGACAACAGTCTAAATGATTTCCTTTAAACTGGTTTGAGCCAGTAACAGCCAGGAAAATGCAAGATTTCCTACAAGTGTTCTCTATCTTGCCCCACTTGGGCTTTTCTCTACCTTTTCATCAGACAGTAATCAGCCAGGAATCCTCATTTTAAACATCAGCTGATAGTAAGTAAAATTAATACGGGCAGCCTGAGCAATGAAGCAGACCTCAGTCAACCTCAAAGTTTATTGTGATAAGACAGGCACTGCCCCAGGTATGATTCTATGAGGAAATCAGTCAGTACAGTGGGCTGCCACCCGTCTTCTCACACACCAAACATGCCCCTCACTTATGATGATCCATTACTCTCCAGTGGTGCATTGGTCCTCCTGTGCTGCAGCAGGATTTCCCAGCCCACTTCTCACTAGTGCTGCTCATCCACCTCAATGTGTTTGTACCTCTGCAGTGTGCTAGCACTCTCACTGTCCTAACAGCACCCTATTCCCACAGCTGATATTCTCTTCCCCTCCGACAGAAGCCAGGCTTATGTACTTACCTATTAAAGTGATGCCAGCAACAAAGGGCTGCTGGAATAGACCCACAGCTGCCTGAAGGAGCCATGGGAAACAGGTAAGGAACCTGCCAGCAATCTTCTACTTCCCCTCCCCCAAAAATGATTTCTTCAATAACAATTTTTGATTTTGCTCCCCACTGGCAGACATTCCTTTACATGTCAAGAGAAAGTTACGTTTCAGTTGACACTTTGGATCCTGCTCCATTCTACTCTTGTTATTTCCCAGCTGAGTAACTGTCCCTCCTGAGTCTCTTTTCCCCTTTTCTTAAGCAGGAACAAGGGTTGAACCTGTGGTTGTAGCATCACACTATTGCAATTAACCTGGGCCAGAACTATGACTTCATCTGCTCTCATCACTTTGCCATGATTCCAGCTTTATGAAAAGCGAGCCCCGAAGGAATCCACCAGCCATATCCTCACTGCAGGGAGCTTCTTGGTCCATGTCAGGCACTTGAAGACACAACTCCTTCATGATTATTTGTTGTGCGCGCATCCAGCCAGTCTCTCTTCACATACACCATGTACACATCACCTGTAATTCACATACCAGCCCCGCCCTACATACGCTTTCTGTTACCTGTTTCGAGGACAGCCCCTTCTTTTCAAAGCAGAAAGTCCCAGCAACCTCCCCCCATCTACGCCTACTTTAGAAGGCAAGCCTGATTGAGACAAGTTTGACCACAGTGCACACTTAATGCTTCCTGTACAATCTAAGGGTGTAGTAGGTTCAAGTGTCAGAAAACTACCACCACTATCTGATCTGTGCTGTTCTCCCTTCCCACATAGTCAGCTACAAAGAATTTTGATGGCAAAGATGAATTAAAAAAAATAAAATCTTCAATACCAAATTGACCTTTGATATGCCTTCAGCACTTGTGCCACTCAGAATTAGGCTTCAGTAAGAAAAGCAAATCCATAAGTCTCTGTGTATATTCCAATACCATTAGCTAATAGATACATTCTTCACACTGATCTGTTCAGTACCAGAGGATGAACATGAATCAGGTCAACTCCAGAGATTATCTACTGAACACGAGTAGTTTAAGGTCAATTTTCAAGGCAAGCTAAAGATACCATGTGCCTAGGTACTGACAGAAGTTCCCAATGTGGTAAACTGAAGTAACTCAAGATATTTACAATGACACCATCACTCAGATGTCAACACCTACATGTTTGGGTTACATCACCAGCACCAAGCTATTTTATGTTATGCTATTAAAAGACTGATCTACATTGCCATTTGCATTTCTCACCAACTTAGTATGGTAGATCATTACTTTTGCTCCACCAGAAGGCAAAAAGTCAATGTAAAAGCAACAACACTCTCCAAAGGTTTGCCCCCATAAATATAAACTGGAAAAAAAACCAAGAAAAGACCAACTTGAACTTCAAGTCAACTACTCAGAAGCTCTCTGCTGTCCAAGTGCTTGTGAGACCTGTCAGCAGAGGAAGTGCTGCCACTCCACAGGGTGCTGATCCTCACAGGTCTTAGAGAGACTAGATTTGAGTTTTATTGCTGTTTCCTAGGTGTTCCTTCCCTTCCTGAGCTGACACTGAAATTCCCTATTTTGAGCTCCTAGGAGCATGCTGTTGTCATTTGTTTGTTTTTCAAGGAGTACTGAAGCTAGGCACCAGAAGAGGTCTGACAAGGCTGACAGCAAGTAACACCAATTACCTGATAATTGTGCTTGCCTGAAACAGCACACACTTACTGGCCAGACCCCACAGAACCAAATGGTCCCACGCAAGTGAAGCAACTGTCTCTAAATAAACCTATTTCAAGACCAGGTTCCTGAAAAATAATGCACACGCACAGACTACATGTCAACATCACTTGGGGTTGTTCAGCCTGCAGAAGAGAAGGCTCCAGGGAGACCTTAGAGCATCCTTCTAGAACCCGCAGGGGCCTACAAGAAAGCTGGGGAGGGACTGTTTACAAGGGCATGCAGTGATAGGACAAGGGGCAATGGCTTTAAACTAGAGAAGGGTAGCTTTAGATTGGACATTAGGAAGATGCTCTTTACTGGGAGCACTGCAACGGGTTGCCCAGGAAGATGGTGGAGGCCCCATCCCTGAAGACATTCAAGGTCAACCTTGATGGGGCTCTGAGGAACCTGAGCTAGTCAAAAGATGTCCCTGCTCAGTGCAGGTGGCTTGGACTCGATGACCTTGAAAGGTTCCTTTCAACACAATGCATTCTATGTTTTAGCAAGTTAACTCACCACCCTGAAGATGGACTCAACATGACAGTCCTACCTAGAAGATGAACAGCTCGCATTCAAGAGGCACGCTACGCAAAGTGTGTGACACCACAGCAATCCAGCCAGGGCTGCAGCGTGCAAAGTAGCTGGAAAAATTCTTCAGTCTCAAGTATTTGTGAAGGTCCATCCACTTCCAAGATGAGAAAAAACACCTGAAGGCAGCATACAGGGAAATGGTTTCCACTCTATCTGCAGTCAAAAAAGTAAAGCTAAGAAGTTGGTGAGGCAGCACAGACCACTATATTCCATTAATATAACTGTTCAACATGATTTTAAACACAGTAAATGTTCCAAAGCGTTTGACAGCACAGATGATCAGTGTAGGCTCAGACCTTTCAAGAAGGCTTCTACTCACAAATGACTGCCTGTTTTAACTGTCTAGTAAATTATACTTGAAATAGTCAAGAAGTCGTAATACTAATCAGTCATTCCAAAGTCCACAGTATGACTCACCACAGCCTAGGTGTGTTTTAACGTTCAGCACTTGTTTTCTTGACAGGAAAGGGAGAGTCTCCCTCCTGCAACAGTAAAATCACTTTACTTTCAAAAGTGTAATTCAGCAGAAGTAAGTTCTATATCCTTCTGGATTCAAGCTCTACACATCAGCTCCTTTTGGGAGAACATTAACTAGTTTTCATACAGACCTTTTAAGACTCTTAGTATTTCAGTTTATCTATTGAGGAAAATACATGTACACCTTGCCAGTAGTGGCATGGCCTGAAGATGACCTGAAAAGCACTGTCAAAAGCAGAAACAAACGTACCTGGCATGGAAACAGAGAAGGTGACCTAATTCATCTTTTCCATTTGTTTCTAAGTCTTTGTCTACGTAGTTTTAAAAGCTGGCAGCCAATATTTAGGATTGGCCCTGAATGAAGTATCTGGAAACCCACTTAAGAGATGCATTGGAAGCCTGAGCTGCAGCACGTCTGCCCACACTATTCCCACCTGGGGGTGAGATTAATTTCATCTAGAATTTACATTCACTGCTTACATTTCTCCTGAAACAAGAAGTTGTGTGATCCCCAAAGAACTATGTAAGCCAGGAACTAGAAATGTGTGGACATGCAAGGTCTCCTTTCTATAGATTTTCATCAGACAAAACCAACAGTCCAGTGGAAGTAAAAGAATTATTCAAGATTTTATGGAAAAGCTTAACGTTTTCCAGTTTCCTCCTGCCAAACTTAGAAATAAGACTTCAAAAAAGTAGTCATTTCCCTTTTCAATAATTATAAATTTCTGCTGAACTAATGGCCACACAGCACAGACACAAGCTTTCAAGAAAATTTTCTTGGTATCAGAGAGATTTATCTCAAATTAATTCTAACATTCTTCCATCACTGCATTCTTCATATTTCTAATTCCTCAAAATACTTGGAGTGATATTTTCCTCTTAGTAAACATGCTTCACTGACATCAAATTCTTCCCTTCAGAATCCTGACTACCTACAAGTTTCTTCCAGCATCTTTCATTTGTGATCTCCCATAATATGACAGAATCAAATAAAAAAAGTCTGAATTTGCTTTTTAAAAGATTTCTATGCTCTGCAGCTACAGAAGCCCTAAAGCTACAATTAAAGGATTGAATGAGATCTATCTAGACTAACAATATTCAAAATCAACAACAGCATGCAGGAGTTAACAAAGGTTTAAGGTATGCTGCCCTTGTGCAAATAACTTATTTTTAAAGTCAGCCTTTTATGAAAATAAATAAACTCTGAAGGGCCTGAAAGTTTTACCTGCTTCAGTTCTGCTCTTTGGTTGAGAGCCCTAGATCAGAGGCTTGTGATCACTGAAATCCAGAAAGATAATGAAATAGAGGCACCTTCTTCCCATCACTTAAGTGTGGCTGGTAGAGCCTTTAGCACTGTCCAGCTTCACCTTGAAGGAAACCCAGCAGTGTATTATTTCATTCAGTGTATTAGGAGTGTGCCAGTAATTTTTTATTCCCCAAATGAGACAACCTACAACAATGAAGTCTAACCTTTAAGTCACAAAAAAAGTAGAAGCCCACATTTCAGATAACATTGTTATAACCACTTCTTGTGCCTAGTGAACGTTGAGTTTCTTGCTAAGGCCCTGCTACCCACTTCCATTTAAAACAATTTCAGCTTACAAGAGTTTTGCAAAATGTATTCAACTTAAGAACAGAACTTCCTGAAGAAGTTTTATCCAGGAAATAGGAGGTTGTCAGTCTGATAAGAGTGTAGGTAGTGTATTTTAAAAAATTTATTATCAGAGCAAAAGGAAGGTTTTCTGTTTCTAGACTCGAACATGACTCCTATATCCAACAACTTCAGTGGATAGATCATACAAATTAAAGGACAGAATAAAGATTGCAAGAGAAAGGAGTAAACCTTTCTCAAGGTTAGAAACTGGTAAACCAGACCCTTGATTCCTTTAACAAAGTAAGGGAAAGGCACAAGCAAAATCACAGCCAATTCAGGACTTTCTAGCTTGTAAGTCTTTACATCTGTTGTTTTGGTGGGTACAAAGAACCACATGATTCAGCACTTAAATTATTATTTTAGACTCTCAGGTCTAAGTGCCCAGCCTACATGAACTGTTATTCAGATGTACAGATTGAATTAGCAAATTACAAGCTTCTAAGTCAGCTGCAGCACTCCGATGTTGGTTCTGTCATCCTGGGTGGCAGGAAGGATGAGGAAGAACCTCTAAACATCAAGGCCATGAACTCAGTAGAGCTATATGGGTAAGTGCCACAAATGCAGTGTTCAAGAACAGTCTTACTTACCTTATCTAGTTAGTCTGTGATAGTTTGCTTCAAGTTTATGACCAAGTAGAAAAGCACTTAGGCACAAACAGCAAGCAACATCTAGGGGCACTAGGTCCATCATTCTCAAAAACTAAGCATAAAACTAAAAAGATCCACACAAATAAGAAAACAGATTAATCAGGCACACACCTTCAACTACCAAACTTACAAAGTAAGTATATCCATGCATTTTACTTTTTACTCCCCACCCTGCTATTTTCTTCACTACCTTCCCCTGAAAACCAAGTATCCCCCATTACTGAAAACAGAATCACAGAACCTGTTCCAACCCTCCTGCCATGGGGGGGCAACACCTCCCATATTGCTCAAAGCCCCATCCAACCTGGTCTAGGACATATCCAGTGATGGAGCATCCAATCCAGCTTGGAATACCAAGCTTCTGCACCCATACAGAAGGAAGTACAATCTACTTCTTTAATAATGTGCTAAACAACCCCAATTTGTGCCAACAAATAAATCAAACACCAATGACCTTCAAGCTCAAGTGTGTTCTTTCCTCATCAAGTTCTCTCTGATATATAGCCTTCTATGTTTTCCTTCAAAAAGGCATCTATCACATTAATACCTAAGGTAGCAGAAACGCCTTGTGAGACAACTGTCTAGCAGGTAAGCACAACAGTGATTTACAAAATGTGTTAAAAGCTTCACTGCATTAGCAGAAAAATAGAAGCACATCCTACTTTCTCGAGGCCATGAAGCCAGGAAAGGTCCTCCAGCAAATTTAACAATTCTAGATGTACAAGTGGACTTAAGTATAGGATAGACAAAACTTTAATAGCCTTGACTACAACCAGGGTAGCTAATTTACAGCTTAACCTCATTAAAAACTAGATTTTGACACCAGAGATAGACGATGCTTTGGCTGCCCCCTTCTCAACAGCTGGTCACCTGCATTGGTATTTCAATTTCCTCTTTTCACTTACTCCAAATCCTGCTTCTCACAGGACGTTAACATTCAGGACACACCTTTCAGAGCTGTTAGGAGTCATGACTGCTGACATGCAATTCTCTGGTGGTCATTTCTTAAAACTTTTAAGAATAGACAAGCCAATAATCTTCATGTTTTTCTGCTTTTCAACAGACAGAACTTAAACCTATACTCAGATTTACCTCAAGATGGAGATATCCATGCAAAGCAAATCAGTGATCTAAACTCACCCCAGTAGCTTCTGAAAAAGGAAATGACACTGTACACACAAATAATAACAGTCTCAGCCAGAATACCTTGCTGCCATTTATCTTGTATCCTTCACTAGCTTGCTCATGTTTTAGAAATCCAGTATCCAGTTGCAGGGAGAAGGGGCAGCAAACAATGACTGTATGGGACAGGGGCCTCACCTACCATCAGAATTCCTTGAACTGTTTTTAGTTGGGCTTTAGTTTTCAGCCACTCCAAGAACCTCAGTGCATTCTAGGCTTTGCTTCTGCAACTGTCAATAGTTTCTTAGAAACAGATTCAGTTTTCCTTGCACAAGTAGTACTCCAGCAACAGATTCTAATGAAGCACAAAAACTGATGTAAGAGAAGGTAAAAATAAGTCAAAATTAAATTCATTATCTGAACTTAAGTTTAAAATGATTCACGGGTTAGGTTCTGCAATTCTTACCTCAAATGTATTGATGCATGCTATAAGTCGTGCTAAGAACACAAAGCAGAATCAACTCTTTCCCCATATATTATATATGTTTCATCAAAAAGACGACTGTTATTCTAAAATCCAACATTGATTTAACATTCACTCCACAAACCTGGCTTTGCCTAGAAGTAACGTTCCCAACCTACGGTCTGGCTTTGAGCCCTGCAGTAGCTAGTCCTCTTAGTCAGTCACTTACAAAGAATGAGTCAATAGCATTTGCTTTAATTGACAGAAGGTAAAAAAATCCTAATACTCAGAACACTGTCCCACCCAACCACTATGAGGACAACTAATTCAAGTCCAAAAGCAGTGATTAGTAAGTGATTAGTATGCCCAACCTGCAGAATAAAACTGCACCCTACATAGTTCCCAGTGTCCAAAGACTGTAATATCCTTTTACTCCGAGGCCAGAGTTTCATCTCTCCAGCACTACGTAGAGGGAAGGACAACATATTAATACGTGCTTTCAACAATTAACACTGCAATCTGACAGAAGATCAGATATTTACAAGCATCCTCTCAAGCTCCAGACAGTAACAGTTTACATAAGGTACACCTTACAGCTCAAGACTATTGCATTGCAGGCACTGCCACAGGGTACAGAAAAGAATCAAAAGCACAAGTAATGTTATTGTTGGTCCATTTTTAAAAGTTCACAATGCCCGTGCTCATTTCTAGAGAAGTTGCTGACATGGACCTGACCCAGTGCAATGTAAAAATGTTACTGAGGCGATTGTAAAATTAAATGTGTGGAAACAACCGAAAGGCCTCGATCTAACCTTTCTGTGCAAGGGCTTAAAAGCACATTGAAATAAACTTTGTTTCAGTTAGAGGCATGACGAGTAAATAGCCATGAAGACACAGTTGGTTCCAAGCACTAATGATTTTATGTTTTAAACTGTGGGCAAGTAGTTATGAAATCTCATCTCTACTGCTCTATGAAGAGCTCCAACAACATGAAGACCTAGGAACTGAACGTGCGCGGTGCTACCGCACAGAAAAATCCTCAGGTTGCAGGTGGAGAGTGAACAGCTTCCAGGCAAGGGCTGGTGTCCCTCCTTTCTTTACACTCATTCTCTCTAAAGAATGAAGGAGCTTCAATGGAACAGGATTTCTCACCCCTGAGGCTTTCAGCAAACCCAGCAGTTTGCTCTGTTCCCTCAGAGAAGTTCCAATTCCAAAGTCACCTTTTTTGAAAATGTGATGCCAGTAAGGAGCAGTGTACATGCAATAAAGCATTAGTCTTCTAGTGTACAGTCCTTCTTCAAAGTTTCACATGTTATTTCACTAATTACATTAAAACTAACATTACACTCATCCCTTCTACATTTTCTAGCATCCCTGTCTTGAAAGCATGCAGAGAATATAAAGAAACATGAACTTTGTGCTCAGAGAGTATATGAAAAAAAATAGTTCAATTTTACCGTGAAAGAAAAGTTGCCAACTTGTTTATTTATTCAAGGAGGAGAAAGTTGCAAGAAGTTTTGACTATGATTGATAAAGGATGATTCAACATTAATTCTCTACCAAAGAATTAGTCAATGAATGCAGGGTCTGCAATAAAACCTCCTAGCATACCTTTCACATTAGACATTTGTGCAAGTTGTTTGACAAAGTCATTTCTTCTTTAAAGAGTCACTCTCACCAGTCATAAAATTATCAAGTTAAAAAGGGTTTAGATGACATCCACTCCTACTGGCAAGACAGGCAGTTCAAGAAATGTCTTCACTGCTTGGCATGAGGTGGAGTACCTCTGATGGTGGTTGTACATTAATTAAATAATTAGCAAAAGGTTACTGTTACTTATGTATCTGTGTATCTATATATAGATATCTCAACATAATTTTGGATGTTTGTATTCTAGTGGTGATTAAATTTAACTTCCACACCCTAAGACAATGCCTTAGCTAATTGGCTTGAGGCATTCTTTACAGGAGGGGAAAAAAAAAAAAAAAGTAATTGCAGATTCAGTGTTGCTGCCTTTCTATTAAAAGATTAGCAGTATTTTATAATGCTAGCACAAGTATTTCTAAATGAAGGTTTCTACAACAGCAGACATAATTCGTCTTGAAAAACTGTGCCATACCAGTACTAGAAGAAAGCCTTTTGAAAAAGCTGTTAGTGGAATGACTAACAGCAGTCACACTCCACCCAACACATTCACCCTTGCTAAATCCAAATACTCCAGATGACAAGCAACCTTTCCATGCTACTTGCCAGCAGTTGTTCCAGTTTAGCTGCCTTCCTGGAATTAAAAAGGCATCTCTGAGATTCAACTTAAGAGATCTACAGAAGCTACTAACAGTTACTATAGTATTAGCAAAGAAAAAAATACGATTCAAAGAAGGAGAAGTCAAAACCACTTTGTGGCTCAGCTTTAGGAAACCCATCCTTAGCACTGCCTGCACACTGGGAGCTCCAGCGTCTTGGATGCTGACTCACTGATCACAGGAGCAGTAGATGGAGGAGGAAAGGGAGAGAAGCAGAACAGAACTGCACATGGCTCTCAAAGGAAGAGTAAAAATCAGAAGGCTTGCAGTAGGTAGCCGCCACCTCTTCCTACCAAAGGCAGGCCCATCTTTGCCAGCCAGAACAGGAAAAGCACGCACAGCTGTAGGTTTCGGTCTTCACTACTTCCTGCTGCCTTCCAGGCAAGGAGAGAGTTGCCAACCAGACCAGTGCCGACAACAGAATGCAGGGGAAAAAAGTCAGCTAGCACAGGAAGAGCTTGCTCTCCCTACATCAGAGGTTTGTGTTAGCACAGCTACCAGACTACCCGCTGTCCACCATTTGATGTGAGTGGAGTAACTTCAGCACAGACACGGCATGAAATGGATCGCTACCTTTACCCTCCGGAGACACTCAACCTCCCCACAGAAGCACAAGCTCCTTGTCAAGATGGCATGGCAATCAGTATGAGATTTTAACACATCACCTTCTCTTAGGAACTAGATTTGGTAGAAGGACAGTGGGACATTAAGAAGCCTGAAGAGGAAGCTTTATGTTAAGGTCCTGAAGAGTTAGTTCTGAAGTGGAGCACTGAGTAGAGGACACTGAGAGGAGTGAAAGCAGCATGAATGCTGGCACCCCATCACACAGGTTCCGCTGAAACTCTTGTCACAGAAAACAGGAATCAGTGCCCTACACACGTCACATCATTTTCACAAAGGTGAAAGTTTTACAGCTTAACTACGCCTGTGACTACAGAACCAGATTCTTTGGAAGACATGGACTCTTAAATGTGTTAAGAAATTAACACAACTGATTCATTAAACCAATAATTTGCCAAATTATTTTCAAGCAAAGGTGACTCACTTTGAGTGATTTAGTTGAAAAAACAAACACCTAGGTGGCAGCATGCAAAGAAACATACAGGTATTTTCAGCACAATCCAAAGCACTCCCTTGTACATGAGACAGAATTTTTAATCAAGAAAACAATTCAGTTACTTCCAAACCAGTCAGCTTTACATTCAGGTCTCCTAAACCAGCCTATGATACATTTAGCTCAAAACTGTTTACTTCTTTACAGACTTGCTTCTTCCTGTTCTCATGTTAGCAGGACTAGACACCAAAAGAAAAAACAAAACAAAACCCAACAAAAAAAAAACATAACTAAGAGGAGCAAATAAACCTCTGAAGATTATCTGCTGCACAATTACCATTGCATTACACACATGCAGCCTCCCGTAGCTGCAAATCCCTGGTCACACAGAATAAGTCCAGCAGCCTCCACACTGCTGACATGCATCTCTTCAGCTCCCACTACAGTGCAGTACTTTTGCTATTGAAAGCATCTGGAATTCTGCTGCTTGTACAGAAATGTATTCCTGGGCTTCGACTCATGCTTGGGGTATCATGTCAGTCTTCACACCTTAGTTTTTACATTATCCCATAATTACTGCAAATTCATCTTAAAGATTCTACTTGAGAAGTCAGCTTGAATCTGACAAAGCCAGTTTCTATATGTCATTATTCCCTACCTTCAGTATAGATGTCTTACTTTATAAAATCAGGTTTTATATATTAAAAAAAAATAAATCCTCCAAATGCCTCTTAAGGACTCACTGAGAGTATTTTTCTTCACAAGAAGTAGATGAAATGCACACCCAATTACTTTAAATGCTTTTAAGAGGTTATTAGCTGTGATCTTAAGAAATAAAGGGGGTTTCTCATTTTCTTTTCAGCTTCTGTTACAAACAGATAAGCTTACTAACCACAGCACAACCAGGCACAAGGCGAATTCTCTGCATCTCTGGCATTACCTAGCGCAATACTGCGTATGGATCACTCCATCCAAAACCGTACTCCAAATACCTCAATTTTGAGTGTGTATCTCAAATACCTCTACACAATAGGATAGTGCAGACAATCTTCTTCCTCAGAGTAACCCATATAACAGTTGCAGAAGTTACTGCACCGACTTCCCCTACCCCAGTGTTAATACTTCACATGATATTCCCCAGTTAAGTTCCCAGCCTTATTCCCCAGTACAGCAGCACATCTGAATACCCTGCTTCCTTTTCTTAGAAAATATAGAAGAAAAAAAAGTCCCCACTCACCAGCACAGTGGTGCAGATGGACCTGAGCTCAGATTCCACCTTCTCCCGATAGTCCTTGATAAGCTGCATCTTCTTGTCGCTGGTGTCTGTCTTCTGCTCAATGCTAGAGATGACCCTCCAAGCAGAGCGCCTCCCCCCCACTACGTTCTTGTAGGCGACCGAGAGCAGGTTGCGCTCCTCGTTGGACAGCTCTGCACCTTGCTCAGTTACTGCCTTCATGCAGGTGGCCATATCATCGTAGCGCTCAGCTTGCTCAGCCAGCTTGGCTTTCTGGATCAACTCGGTCTTATCCATGGTGGCTGGCAGTGGGGTAAGAGCAGTATAGTAGCAAAAGCAGGAGAAGCTGGGGATGTCACACTATCAACACGAGAATGCACCTCAAAACCTGCCAGAAAAGAGACAGAAACCATGATGCTAGGATAGAACACTACAGAACGTGATTTTATGACACCCCTTGCAATCCACCAAAAAAAGGATGACAGTGAGCTTCGCCTCCTGTACCCGATTTCCAGGTGCTCCTTGTGGACTGAAGCATCCTGCCCTTCCATACAGTGCTGAGGGGAGAGGCACCCGTCCCAAGGGTCCACCTCTTGGGAAACCTCGACCTAGAAACTCAGCTGGGGAAGGCACTCTTAGTGTTAGCCAAGGGACAGCAGCCTGAAGACCAAGTGCTGGAAATAGCTATTTTTTTCCATCAGAGCAGACTTTTTGTCCTCACCCTGCTTTTCTTTCTTGCCATATGTAAATGTATTAATACGCCATCTAACAGGGAGGTGGAAGATACCTAGTTACCACCAAGCCTGGGGGGCCTCGCCTAAATGCCACAAGGCCAGTAGGTGAGAGCTGAAGAAAGGCAGGTATCAAAACCCGGGAAATAAATAAATAATTATATGGAGAGAGACGAACTAGTCCCTGGGGAGGCACGGAAAGGCTTAAAACCCAACGGGCTGGCAGAGCGGGCCCGGATCTGCCTCCCTCGGGCACCCGCGCTCCGCGGGGCAAGCGAGGCCAGGCCAGCTCGGAGCAGCCGGGCGGGGCGGCCCGGGCCGCTTCGCCTCCTGGCGGCGGGGCGCGGCGGGGCCCGCGCCTCCCCCCCCGGCGGCCGCAGCGGGAGTGGCCGCG
>WUAM01000164.1:3223971-3268642 GCA_024336885.1 Actenoides hombroni | reverse complement strand
TGGGGAGACCAGAACTGGACACAATACTCCAGATGTGGTCTCACTAGGGCAGAGTAGAGTGGGAGGAGAACCTCCCTCAACCTGCTGGTCACAGTCTTTTTTATGCACCCCAGAATACCATTGGCCTTCTTGGCCACGAGAAGCTTCTTAGCACACTTTCAGGAGGATGTGACACACATTTTAAGGTACACTGCAGGCAGCATGCCTTGTGTGTGTACAGTAATGGGCTCACTCCCATTTCAGTTGCAAGCTTTCACTGCCACATACTTGGGAGTAGCTTAGTTCCTATGGTAATGCAGGTATGCATCTGCTCTGAGGGGTGTTTGCCTTCTCTAAGCATTTGTCCTTTGAAGCATTTGTCCAAAGGAGGTACTTCCTTTGTAATGCCCAGTAAAGGACAGTTTGAGAAACCACAGTGACCTGTTCCAAGCCAGCTTCTGAGCTGAAGGGAGGAATATGACCACAACACTATATCCCACCGTCAGGGAAAATAAAGCTTGGAATTGTGCTTGTTTCCTTCTCAAAGAAAGCAACATGAAACAGAAGCCTCACAACTTTATGTATGAACCTAATTGAATAGAATAATTAAGGACATCAACTAATCTGGACTTTATAGCTGAAATCTAACCTCTGTCAAAGCATTTCAAGGATGCACATCACGCCTGTTAAAGGCATTACAATGCTGGTAGCAGAACTTGCACGCTAATTTGTGCTGCCCTTGCCACAAAGTACCCTGGCAATTTTTCTTCTTTCCTCATTCTGCGTCATGAGGGAGGCTGAGCCCACGGTAAAACTCGCAGTCGGGTGGTGAAATTGTGCCTGCCTTGCTCAGGTGTCCCACTTAGCTCTTAAGAGACTATAAGGAATGTAAAGGCAATAATGTGAGGTGGAGTCATTGGTGTTTTCAAGCACTGCTGTGCAACAGGCAGTGATGCCCTGTTCTTAGTATCCTTGGTGAGCTCCTATCACTTTGTCATCATGACTGTACTCTGTGCATCAGAGTATCCCTGCAGGTATGCTGTTACTGCTGTATTTGTTCATTTAGTCCTTTCCATGCCTCCCTCTCAGCCCTTCCCAGAGTTACAGAAGATGGGGAGGACATTAGCATTGTTCTAATGAAGCGTTTGGAGCATAATACAGTGCTTCACTTGTGCACACAGGAAAGCTTTGCTCACCCTGAATAGCTGCAGATACAGGAGGCTGTAGGACACAGCCCCTGCTCTCATCATCTTCCACTGCCTAGATGTCACTTATGTGCTGCTAATAAACCTCAGCCCAAAGAAGTATCACGTTTCTCTCATGGAGCTTTTCAAGATTTGTCTGATTCATGAATTAGATTTAACCTTTGCCTCAAGCATTACTTGGGAGCTTGTTAAAACTGAACATTAAACAGCTAAGTTATATTCCAACACCTCATTTAATTTCTTTCCTTTTGCGCTTAATGCAGCATCTTGCTTTTATTTCAAGTCCACTTCCTCACGTGGTTTTTTTTTTAGTGTATGCCTACACAATATTTTAATGATAGAGGTTGTTGAGTGACAGATAATTAAAACATTTAAATTGCTAGCCAAGAACTGGATAATAACTCAGCATTTTAGCTGAAATCATTAGGAACCCTGAAGCACTGGCTGAGCCTTAGGCCTGAAATACTGCTCGGTTCCTTTTCAAGCTAAGAAATGCAGCTTTCACCCCAAGTTCCTCAATGTTACAACTGCCTCGGTTTATTAAAAAAAATGGAGATGGTGTTAACAGATGTTATGCAGTTTAGACGCTTAATTCCTTGTAAATATCTCAAAGGCATCATTAAAGGCTGTGGGACTTGGGCACTTACTCGGGTGCAGTGGCTGATGGACTCTGATGCCAGGAGGGAAAGCCAAGCCAAACCACAAGCAAAGCACATTTCACTCTCCAGCTCCTTTTAGCAAGTCCTTTCCTAGGGCACAACTTGTTGTTTACAATAAAGGAAATATTACAACTAAAACACAGTCCCCAGGGGGCACTTCCCTGTCTCCGTTAACTGGAGGAAATAAGACACACCTTCCATGTGACCTGAGAAACTGCTTTCTAACATGCCACAGAGACCTGAGGTAGGCAGAGATGCCAAAACCATCCATAGGCAGCTGCTCCATCTTGTACAGAGCTGCAGCATTTGTTAATGCATGTGAGTTCCTGGACACTGAAAATCCCATCAGGCCCTTGCCCGATCCAAAGGTCATGTGTTCCTCTGATGTGTCTTGAAATGAGAAAAACAAACCTTCTTGATGAGTTGAAAGCAGTCCTGCATCCTTGATATGAATATGCTGCCCTATTTATAATGTGGATGATCAGTTGCAAACTAGAGCTTTGCTTCATGGAGATGCTGCATGAGCCCTGAAAGTGTTTTGGTTTTGGTGGCAGCTGGGGCTGATATCATTCTGTGAGGGAGTCTCAGAAGTTTGCAGGAGCCGTTTGCAGTGGGACATCAGGTCTCTTTGTTCCTCTGGATTACATATTGTGTCCTTAGGTTGGTCTCCATGTTCAGATTTGTGTTACTTAAAAGAATAAGTTATCAACGAGCTCTCTGCATCTCAATTTTGAGGACAACAGATATTTCAGAAGCAGTGAGCGTCCATGATTCCTGCGCTTCTGGAAGCTCAGAGTTTCAATTCATGTATTTAACTATGCTATTCATCCTGCATTTGTTATGCAAGCCATGAAATTTTTTTTTCACAACCATCTTTTGTTAACAATAGGTCAAGTTAAGTTGCAGTGCCTTTTACACCAAACATTTTATTCAGAACTTGGTTTTGATAAATGCTAAACCACCTAAAGGAAGAAAAAGTATTCCATCCCTTCCAAGATCATTGCCACGCTGTCAGGCTTATGAGTAGACTACATGGGAATCCTACGCTTTGACTTTTGGAGGCTGCTGGATCTGACTGCCTACAGCGAGGCTCTCAGAAAGATGCTTAGGCCAGGCCAGGCCAGAGCAACAGAAGCCTCACCTAAAGAAAACATTAAAAATATATCAGTTAAAATACTCTTGCTGAGTGGTTCCCAGCTCTAATCATCAGAGGTGAGCAAAACAACAGAAAAAAAAAATGGAAAAAGCCTGAGAAAGATTCTCCAAAGGTGGCCGTTTGAAATCTGCTCTTGTGTAACTTGTTGAGGTCACCAAATATGAACTAGGTCCAGCAAACTCATTCAATTTTTATTTCTATAAATAGTTTCCTCTCTCCAGCAGCATTGAGTTTAAGGCTTAATAGTGGTTTGGCAATTTGCAGGGAAAAACCTTAGAACTCTGCCAGTTTGCTTCGAGGGAGGAGCAGAGGGATGGTGAAACACCCTGCCACTCATTCCCGCTGGAGCCTACTGATTTAAGATTTGAACTTAATCCCTTTGTGGGATTCAACATGTTCAATTATTCGGAAAATATACAAAAGCCCAAAGCTCTGGGGAGGCTGCCTTCCCCAGTGCCCTGCCTGCCAGCCAGACTCAGCACTGCAGCCTCTGCTGCTTTCCCCACAGGGCTTCAGCACATCAGCAGGAGATCCCTGTCTTTTTATGTACATCAATTTCTGCCTCGCTTTTCAAATGGGGAAAAGTACCCCATCTGGATTTTTTTTTTTTAAAATGATTCTCCCTTACAACTTGCTTTCCCAGCTCAGTTCTGTGTTGCTAACTGGAAATGCAGGGTTAGAGAAGGCAGTGCTGGAGTTACGAAAGAAACCAGGCAGGAAAGAGAAAACAATGGCTTGGGTCAAAACAATTCCCCTGGACAGAAACGGATAACTAGGCTGAGAGGGATGAAGAGGGATCCCTGAGCTTCAACCCCTGTCTGGGAGGCTCCTTTGGGAAGGCTGGGGAGAGGAGGGCAAGCTGAACTGTCAGTGTAGGAGCCCTGCAGCAAGGGAGGGAGCTGGGGCTGCTGGGCTGTGTCAGTGGGAAGGAGACGGAGGGAGCTGGCTGCGAATGATGCCGGTTGCAAATGATGACTCCCGAGGATGAGCAAACAGGACTTTGTTTACCTCAGGGGAGGCACATAGGTAAGCGACTATGCTGGATGAGGTATGTGTGTGTTTTGGCGGGGTGGGAGGGAGGATGTTATACCTTGCCCACGTGTCACTTGGATTTTTAATGGGGATGAACAAAAATTGTTTCTTGGGTGGAAGCTGCAGATTCATAGCAATGGACTGGTGGAAAGCAAACCTTTTTCTGGGAGAGCTGAAGTAGCTGTAGTTGGTCACAACTTAGTGCAAGCCTTGTGAAATGTCCCAGGAGAGGGACATGGGCCCCCCTACTCACTGAGCATCACTGCTGAGACTCTAGGAGGGAGGTCAGTGTCTGTGGTCCAGGGTCATGACAGGTCCAAATTTTCATTTATTGCTTACTTATTAATCTTCAGTTCAAAAATCATGCAAACCCATCAGAGTCATCCCTGCCTCTGCTGTGCATCCTTTGCTTGGAGAGGGCCCTGGAAGGAAGTCCTTGGAGAGCAGTGGGCCAGCTGAACTTGCAGACCTGCTTCACGTCACTGACACAACTTTGTGAGCAAAGCAAGTACACCGAGGGGTCTGTGCCCTGGCCTGACCCCAAAGCACCTCTGTGCACAGCATGTGCTCTCCTACAGGGTGAGCCTGAAGGGCTGATGCTCCTTCTCGCTGCCATCACAGGTGCAACTAGCTCTTTCCTCTCAGGAATGTACCCATCTCCAACAAGAAAGGGAGGAATATCCTCCCCAGGGGACACCTGAAAGGATCAAAGGGAAAGAAACCTCTCAAGACTATCCTTATGGGCATTTTTCATGGGTGCCCCCTGCCATGACAGGAGTAGGATTCACCACTCAGTAAGTCACAACGCTCATCTTCCATGGTTCTGCCTGCGTTTACCTGGGTCCTCATGCACTGACATGGCCCAGGCAATCCACAACATGCCGATTGTCCTGGTTTTTCTTCCTGCTTCTAAAAGTGTTTTGCCATCGAGTTTCAATCCTCCTGTGCTTTTGCCCTAGTATCTCACCTCCCCTTAATACTCCAGGGCAGGGCATCATCATGGTTTCCATCCATATTGTGGGACACCTGTCTGATGCCTGTGGAAATAGGATTCATTGGCATCTCAGCTTGCCCAGGTTTTGCTTGTTGCCCCTTGCCTACTATGGATGCTTTGTGTAACCCATGTGCTGTGTAAGGCCAGGCAGGGAGAAAAGGTCTTCTCTAAAGACACTGTTCTGCATTGCTGGGGTGCAGTCCTTGGCCAAGCATTTCCACCTCACACAGAAAATGGAAGCCCTGCTCTTAAATATCTTAAGAGTGAGGTGTTTCCCAGTCATAAAACTTCCCGAGATCCTTCACCATTTGCCTTTTCTCATTTTCATTCATTGTGCAGAGAAGAACTTTTTTTTTTTCTTTTAAGAAGATAAGGAATATGTACATTGTTAATTAACAAATGTATTAAATATTTCATCAACTAAAGTGTTTTAACAGGCACTCCTGGTTTCATGTGCTATTTACTTACAGAAGCTTAGTTGAAAAGTGTTGCTTGGGGGGAAATGTGATATTCTTATGTCAAGACAAAATGTCTCTCAGCCTAAGTCATTACATTTACTTGGCCATGACCCTGATCAGAGGAGTAGTGAAACTAGTTCACAGACTTTTATATCAGTGGCCTAATAAAAGACTAGAGTCCACAGGCTTTAAGAATGGGGCATAACACTATTTTTCAGAAGTTGTTGCTGTTAATATTAATAACCTGGCCAAAGTTTTATGCAAATAATTAGAAGTTGCCATATGGACTGTCCCCCGCACGTGGAATGAACCTGGTCCCAACAAAGGCAGTGCTGAATTTATATGCATTTGGGGTTAGATCATCATTTGGGGTAAATTGTGTTTGATACATTGACTTCATTTTGCCTGCATTTGTCACACCTATGTGGAAGTTTATGGTAGTTTGGGCTGTGCTTAGACATTTACATATCACATATATTACTCTATTTACATATAGAGTACAGTAGGTAGGAATGCAGTGTGCTCTTTGTAGTCCAGTGAGTTTGTAGGTGTGATGCAATGTACCCGTGATCAGGGAAAGCTGAATAAGAGGTTGAAGATGATCTGTCAGAGAAGATGTCAGACAAACCCTACAGTGCCGGCTCTTCCAACCTTTGCCTACAGAGGGAAGAGGCGGGGACACATTCTCTCTTCTCACATGGTTTAGTATCTAAAACAACTGCATTAGTCACTGAAAAGTGAGAAATAAACTCCAATCTGTTTCTGTATTAATTTTCCTCCGTAAATCAAATGGTATTTTGAGAGGATTACAGTTCTACAGAGTAAGTGGCTCGACATCAAATAATTTTCTTGGAAGTTGTGAAGTGAAAAATAGGAGAAAGGAATTATCTATTCTTTCTTCTTTATCAAAAATTGTTGTCCTTCTTCTTGGCCATACAGAGAGGATAATTCAGACACAATGGTCTTGTTCCTCTCTCACACGCAGCAGCACAAATCAATAATTCTACCAGTGTCAGGACTCATCTGCATGGGAAGCCAGACCACTGTAATTGTAGATATATTACTGCAGTTATGCTGTATAATCTCCCATGTGGATCCTCTTATTACAGGACAAAGAGTGACTTTTTTTTTTTTTTTTTTTTGTAGCTTAATTTAAACTACTGCTTAAGAAACATCAACTTTGTTGAGAACAGCCACAGTTCACATTGGAAGAGAAACACTCACATGGGGAATTAGGTTGCCAGAATGAGTAATTAAATTCACACCTTCCTTTATACTGGTGTAATTTCCCTTATCAGTGGTTAGTGTCAGGCTCAGGGCAGTGTTAATCCCTCTTGCAGCCTTTTTAGACTTCAGTTGAGAGTCTGCTGCTAACGAGCTGTCCAAACAGAGAGCCTTATTTCTGACATTTTAACAGGAAGGTCCTTTCTGCTGCTGCACTGGGGCTGGGCAAAGCCAGAAGTTGCTGGTGTAATCACATCCCTGAGACCTCAAATCAGTGGATGGTGTCCAGTAAACTTTCCTGTTTCCAGTTTTATGTCCTTGCTTATTTGTGCTTGGTACAAAAAAAATGAAATCTTGGCCCCATCGATGCTAATGGCAGAAATTGGAGAGTGTTGGAGTGGGACAGGTTTTTTTTCCCAGAAACCACAGAGTGGTTCTCCAGGGGTTAATTTTGTCTTGGTTTCCAGCCTTGGGATCACTCTGTCAAGCAACAAATTTCTTCTGAAAGATTAGAGAATTGAGTAAATCTTCCCTCATGAGACAGGTTAGTTTTATCAGCTTCACTAGGATGTAACTATATGCACAGAAACTTGCTCAAGACTCTGCACGAAGGCTGAGTAATAAGGACTGAACTTCAGCTCCGGGGCCATTTCCCCTGGTTGTTTATCATGACCTGGTACACCTTAGAAACCAGAATGATTCCCCTTCCATTTCTCAATCTGGCTGGCAAAAAAAGTTGCCATGTCAAATATTATAGTCAGCTGTCTTGGTGCCAGAAGGGCTATTCTTCAGCAAATCCCTGTTGGCTGGCTAGATGCCATTGGCAGTGACCTGCCCCAAGGACAGAGCTGTGAGGAAAGCCCACTCCTGGCTGTTAGTAGTGCTTGCATTTCGTGTGAGTTGATGCCTTTTTACTCTGTTCAAAGGCAAACTGAAATAAAATGGGTACTCTTCATGTGATTATTAAATATACATGTTCCTGGTTTTATTCCATCAAGAAGACAAAATCATGTGGTTTTACTTTGGTATATGCAAACCTTTGAAAACCTAGGTTAGAAAGAAGTGCAAGATGTCTTTTAAAGCCTCTGAAAGCACTGTGAGTAAAGATGAACCAAGAAATAGCTTTTATTTTCCAGTTTGGTTATATGAAGGTTCAACAGCTGAAACCTCAGGTCAGAAATCTGCATCCTGGGGTTCTGACAGGTTTAAGTTGGAGATAAGATGATGCCCATCATTGAACAGGAGAGCTGCATTGTGTTTTCTTACTCTTTCTTTTGTTTCTTTCCTCTTTTAAGAAACAGTATGTTAAATTATACTGTCACTGAGACAGTTTTGACCAGTGCCTTATGATATGTACAAAATATTAAATCCTGAATCCTGCTTTCTCCATAAGAAAGTGCACCAAAATCACATCCTACTTTCTTTGGTGGAGGACAACACCTAGTACCTGCACAGGGATGATCCCAGCTTAGAAATGGTGCTGTACACATGGATCACAGCTCAGTGGGGCACTGACATAAAGAGTCAGGGTGGGATCAGGCTTGGTTTTCATTTCTATCCTGACACAGCTTTCCCTCACCTGTAGCTGTAGAAGTTGAGGCAAAGTGAAGCATATTCCTTGCATCACCTGCAAAGCACAGGTCCATGTTTTTATGCAATAGTGACAGAGCAGTTTCCCACACAAGAAGATACCATTCCAGCTTGTTTCCAGACCAGAATGGTTTCTGCGATCAGACTTGCTCCTCTTTCTCAGCCTCCAGCAAGCTTAAAATCCCATAACTCTTCAAATAGACCCCAAAGTTCTTGCTATGTGAGAGCTGATCGTAAACTAGATGATGAATATTTATGGTGCAATAGAGGCTCTTGCTCTAGCTGTGATTTTTCAGGGAATAGCTCAACATTGTGCATCCAGTTCTACAAGTCCTTAAGAGTATGTCCCTTTCTGCTTCAAACTCAGATGAACTTCTTTGACCCTGTCTTCTCTGGTAACAGCACACAGCAGGGATGGGGAAGATACTCACCTGAAGCATGAATATGCTGCACTCTTCCTGGAGAGAAAGAAGAGCATCACAGCTGATGAATGTCGATCAACTCTGCATGTTACTGCACGGATGGATGATGTACAGGAATGTACAAAGACGTGCCTTTCCCTACAGTTTGTGTCCGTTCCTTTTCCCTTGAGGGATTCTTACATACTAGACCTGCTGCCTCAGGACTTCAAAATAATTTTATTGACCTGATATATTTGGCATGCAGAGGTGAGACTACTGATCTGAGTCACTCCCATGGGATGAGGTAAAGCTGCTGACAGCTCCTCTGTGCTCTGGGGCAGCGGCTGCTTTCCCCTGTCGGGGTGATGATCCAGAGACAGGGCAGCTGATCCTCCTTCCAGGCTACTGCACTTTCCTATTCTCCATTAAACTGATTAATCACATTTCTTTAGGCTTTCTTTATGCCTTCTTCCCTGTACACCCTGCAGACAAATGCCACAGCCTGCCTCTGCTGGTTAATGGGAGCACAGATCAGGAAATCAAGGTTTCCTTCTTACACTGTGTGTGAGCATCTGCCCTGTGCAATAGGTGTTCTCTGCCCTCTCTGCAGGGTGTAAGCTCCCACCATGCACTAGGAGCAAACTTTGGCCAGTGGCAGCTCCACATATCCCTTTGCTCCATGCCGGTGCAGTGTCCCTTTTCCCTCTGGATATCTCTGCATCCCTCTGTGTCCCTCTGCACATCTGGGTGGCCAGAGTGAGTTGTCAGGCCAGCGAGCAGCCTCCTGCTCATCCTGCTTCCCTTGTTGAGACGCACCCAAATATGACAAAACAAAGCTTGCTGGAGGCTGTGCCCACTCTGCTCAGAGGCCATACACACGTTGTACCACATATATTTTTCTTAAATACATTGCTCCTGGCTCAAGTGCCTTTCACCTGGAATAGGCAGTTTTTCCTCTAGTGCAGCCCTGCTAGAACTGGCACAGAGAGAATGCATCTGGGGGGGCATGGCCAGGTGCTCAGACAGACCACCGAAGCAGAAAGTTTTATTTATTTTTTAAATGTATATTTTACATCATATGATATATTTTATAAACTATATTTATATTTTGTATTGCTCCCAGAACTCCCCACCTCTGACTGGGAGCAATCCTCTCTGGCAGGATGAGGCCCCAGCAGAAGGATCTGGAGGGATGCCCCTGTCCCAGGGACCACGGGGCATGCTGGGGGCTTTGTGGCTAATCAGCTCTTATCTGCTCTCCCAACGCTGATAGAATCAGGCATAAAACTAAAAAGCAATCATAATCCTGGCATTATCTGATCCTACTAATTCTATATAAATGTAATTATGTGTTGGTGTCAGATAGATTGTGCATGTACCAGCAGTTTATCTTTTACCACACAAATCTGACGTAGATTATTACAGAACTTCAGCCCCAAGTTCTCATAAAGAAATGGTCTTCACCAGGACTGTTGGCTACAGGAGATGGTTCTGATGCTGTTCTGCAATATCAAGGTCAATCAAAAGAAGGATGTCACTTTTGGCACCTCAGAGGAATGAAAGAGTTTTTCAAAATCATAGAATCATAGAATTATTTTGTTTGGAAAAGACCGTTCAGATCATTGAGTCCAATCATTAACTTAACACTGCCAAGTCTACCACTAAACCATGTCCCTAAGCACCACATCTACATGATTTTAACTACTGCCAGGGATGGTTACTCCACCCCTTCTCTGGGCAGCCTGTTCCAATGCCTGATAAGCCTTTTGGTGAAGAAATTTTTCCTAATATCTAATCAAAACCTGTCCTGACACAACTTGAGGCCCTTTCCTCTTAAAGAAGCTTCCTGTCACTGCAAACAGTAATTGATCTGTGATCACTGCCACCACTGCATCCCTCACGTTCAGCTGCCAGTTGACACCACTGCCTCCAAAAGAGAATGATATGATACAAATCTGTGAGGATGCATGTTCCCATAGACATAAATCTTCTAGAACAAAAACAAAGCAGGAGTTTTTTGAAGATTATGCCTGTTTGAATGAAGTAGACAACATTGTGGGCTCCTAGAAGATGCAGTCATGGGTTGTGAACGGTCTACAGAGTACCTACACCCTCCCCAAGCTGTTCAGAATTCACGTGCTAGATTTTATCAGAATGCTAAAGAAGCTGAAGCAACACTTGCTAGCCTTTAAACCTCTGATTTAAGTGGAGAAACTGGAAAGGCTGTGAAATTCCACATCTAGCTATATAATAGAAACACCCACATTCACTCTAAAGCAGTGGTACTTGCTTGTCTGAAGTCTTCAGATTTCTTATGCATGCTATGACATTTCCCTTCCATTTAATGGCACTAATCCTACACTGGCATTGCCTTGGCTTGTTGCTGGGACGCTCTTCTGCCCAGCCTGTGGCTGCAGTTGAACAAACGAATACTTTCTAGTATGCAAACTTTCCATTTGGCTATTATTTTTGCTAGGTGTTTTTTTCTTCAATTCCAGCACCACTTTTTTCTCCCTCTCTTGTGTGTGTTACTTTCTGCGTAGCGTGAGCCCATCTGCATTTAGTCAGATGAGTGGGAAATGTGGGCATGCAACAGTACATGATCCCTTCTATTACATAATTAAGTTGCCATAATGTATATGACTTAGGAGTATGTCTGAACAAGTTGCTATGAATCACACATTTTTCAGCCTGAAACTGCCCTATTTAGCTTTTGTTAATCATTTCTCTGTTCCTACATTTTGAAGGAAAGCTTCCCTTTGCTTCAACTCCAAAGGCAAAAAGATGGGAAGGGTGAAGCACATTTCCCTCTGTGCTATTCTAGTGAAATATGAACGTAAGATAAATTACACCACATGCAGCTGAGATCAGAATCTGGCATAGTGTCTCTGTGCCCCATGGTAAGAAGTTTCTGCAGCCCCAACCTACTGAACTATCAGTATCAGCAAGTAGATGGGTAATTGTTGTAGTTCAACATCTCAGATATTTTTTTTTGGCACAGATCAGCAGGGCAAGTAGATGCTGTTTAAACAAACTGAACCTGAAATCTGCTGTTTTCTTCTCCTACCAGTTGCCACTCGATCAAAATAAATAAATAATTAAAAAGTCCTGTTCTGAACAAATCCCTCCTTGTCCTTAGCAGGATCCTGCTCTGAGCAAAATCCATCTTGTCTTTATCAGGAGCTCTGTCTGATCAGAGGGTAAAGATCCTTCCAAAAACATGGGAGAGAGTTGGCCAGAACAAAATGCAAGAAGTCAGTGATAAAGGCAAAAAAGACCAATGTCTGCTTATTTATTCTGTGTAAAGCTTTGTCTTTACTGGAGTTAATTTAGCTTTCACTGTGCAGCTCAGAGCAGAGCTTGGCACTCCTGTGCCTGAGGTTTTCCAGTCTGGGCTGAGTTTACAGTAAGTAGATGGGGTAGCAGAATTGGTGTGTCTGGGGTGCAGAAGCACACATGAGTCAAAAGTGACACGCACCAGTCGATTAAAGAAATCCACCCAGTTAAGCGAGCCCCTGCCACCATGCCAGCACTGTCTGGGGAGGCAGACGATCCGATGGGCTTGTGTGCCTACCCTGGGGGTAGCTGGGGAGCTGCCCTGCCCTGGCACCATCCCCAGGCAGGTTCTGGAGGCTGACATCAGCTGATAGACCACTCAGTGGGATGCCTACCCTGCGAGTCTCAGGGGGGTCTCACTGATTCTCCCTCCAGGAGTCAATATCAACAGGCAACCTGTTTTTCAGACTGGAGACTTGCTTTACTGGGGATTTTGGTGATTCACACTCCTTCGTTTCTGTGCTGTTTCTGCTGTGTCAACCACAGTGCAGTGGTTGCATCTAAGGGACATCTTATTACCATGCAGAATTTTATACTGAATGAGTAATCAAACCTCTGCAATATATTCGAGAGTCAGGCTTGCAAAATCTCTGGTGTAGCAAAGGAATTGACTGCTGTGCAAAGGAAACAGGCAGCACACTCCTGCTCTGCATAGGAGCAAGGTAGTGAATGCACATATTTTGATGAGAATTTCATGTTCTGTGTCTAGCCAAATGCACTCACAGCACTGCCTGCATCGCCTCAGCCTCTTTTTCCACACTGCAGCATGGAGACTGTATGGAATGAATAGTGAATGCCATGTTATTTCTCCTGGTTTCACAAAGCAGAAAGAAGTAGCAGTTTGGTAGGGGAGGGGATTCTTTGTCATGCAGATTAAAGCACTTACATTCATACAGGCAGAGACCTTCTTGGCACAGTCTGCTATCTTTCTGTGTCTTTTCTTCTTTGATTAGAAGATTCACCAGTTTTATTTCTAACCTTTTCTTAGTATAGGTGTCTAGCATGATCTTACATTTCATTCAGAGACTACACTAACTGTGCAGTGGTTCTATTTATAAAAGATTTGCTAGCAAGCACAATTGGAAAAATATAGATGGTGTGAAAAAAAGCGATCACCTTTTGCTCTCAGTGGCTATGACAGTGTTGTCCTCTTGCACATGGTTGTGATCCCACAGTTGTAGGGCACCTTGTAAAATTTAAGTACACATGTAATCTTCTGACTTTCAGACTGTCTTTACCAGCTAATAAAAATAGAAAATATTCTTACCTTGGATATTGAACTAAATCTGTCCACCTGCGTGTAAAGGGCTAACAGTGACAAGGCAAGGTTGTAACCATCCTGAGATAATTAATGAAAGGAAACACCTGCTGAAAGCTGGTGTTGAGAATGGTCTTCAACTACACAGAAGTAAATGTGACCTGTATCTTGCCACCCAGGGATTTTCCATTTTAGCATAGTCATTTGGACATACGTGCTGCAAGATACCCTGATACTCATTGAATTTGGCCAAAGCTGAGTGTGCTCATCACTTCTGAACCCATCAAGCTCTCGGGAGCAAAATTTCAGAGGCAGTCAAGCATTCTAAAAGTTAAGTACCTTGAGAATATAAATACTAAAAATCTTGCAGAATATGACCCTGCAGGTCAGTGGCACAAGCAGGAGGACAACCCTGGAGGTCAGTCCTGCTTCCCAGTCCCATGCTCAGCCCATGCACCAGCTGTGTTGTTCAGTCTCCCACAGCAGTACTTAGACATTTACTCCATACAACAACATCCCTTGAGAATTGTAACACATAAAAAAATAAAGAGGTTTTGTCAAAATTATTTAATCTGTCCAACTTTTTCAAGATATTTAATAGACAAGTCATTGATATAATTCCAAGTGTGTACAAAAATCACACAAACTACTGTGTAATACAAGACTGGCCCTATATGAAGGATGTCCGTAAGCATCAGTAGAGCCCAATGCACCCTATTGTTTGAACATAAGGATCTGTTACTGATTTGTCCTTTGGGGTACAAAAATATTTAAAAAAACAAATGAAAACAACCAACCTTGGTAGTACCTTTTCTTGGCAAATGTTATTGAATTATTTTTATTAATATTTTCTAATAACTTCTCCAGTGGAACCACTGCAGATGCCTGTCCAGAAGTGCTCCAGGTTTGCCAAGCTCATGAACTTTTTTATAAAAACAAGAGCATCTGGCACCTTTGTTTGATTCCCACTACGTGCTTTTCACCCTGATGGGCCAGATACTAGCTTTCTGAATGTTACCTAAACCACTGGTTTTTAGGAAATTAATTGATTTCCATCTCATGCTATACCCCAAGTTACCTCTCAGTTTAGAGCAAGAAGTACTGAGCAAAGAAGTCAAGGTTTACTTTTTGCAGAGATGAAGGACCACTCCGTAATGTGACATTTTCTTCATTATAGTGTAAAACACTGTCACTCTCAAAGTTAGAGGAAAATGTTTCTGCATTTATCTGGATCTTTACAGCTTCTGAGCAGTTTGGGGAAGGAATAAATGAGAAGGAAATGCGGGAGCTAAGAGCCATCATTTTTCCTACTGTGTATTTTTTAATTTTTTTTTTATCATTGAATTGTCTGCTGAAAAATGATGCAAACAAGATGTGTAAGTGGGTGCAGTTGAAAAGTTATGACATCAGTTTAAGTGCCCTATCCTGAAGTCAGATGGTTACTCTCTAATGTAGCACCCGGCTTCTGTAGTCTTTAACAGAAGAGCAACCAATCAACCAGCCAAAGACCCCAACATTAGAAAGCTGGTCCAGATCATTGTCTGCTCCAAAGCTCTTTTCAGAAAACTGAAGGCAAAATTATACTTATTCAGAATGCATTTGTAGTCAACATTTTATCCCAGTGAAATGTTTCTTTAATTATTTCAAAACATGCCTTTCTATTTTTATCACTACTGATCAACCAAAACAAATCAATTTATGTGTTAAATTAAAGAACTTCCCATTGAAACAAATTAGTTTTTAGCGAGACTCTCATTTTTAACTCCCAGCACAGCTAAAACACCTGCCTTGTAGCAGATAATAGTTCCTTTTGCTTACTATGCATAGATGTCCTGGAATGCAAGAGGAGAAGGATTTGGGGGGACTTATCTTGTAGGTTCAAATAACAGTTCTTTTACTGGGTGTTTGTGGGTTCTTTTTATATAACAGAAAGAAAACTAATTCAAGAGAACATTGTTTTGTATTAAAGGTGGGGGGTGGAATCCAAACCCTGTGAAATGCAGAGCTTTTTCCTCTGTGCTGGCTGAGTTTTGGGAAAAGTACCAGGCTGTTCACTGCAGAACACTGTTTTGTGGAGGCAATCCCAGCTCCACAGCTTGATTCGGTGCTGGAGCTGCCTGACCCAAACTGTTCTGCTGACGATCTCTCTCTGCCAATGGGGATTGTGATCCTGTTGCTGTTTGCATTTCCAGGCTGTAGCTGGGAACTGCTGGGTTGAGTTGGGAGATGTGTGATAGCAGTGGGCATCTTTCCCCAGAAGGACCAGTATGCAGACTGCGATGGAGGGCTGGGGCACGCAGTGGAGCCCCACTGGCACTCCAGGGCTGCCACTCTAAGGCCGTGGGCATTCTTGGCAGGCATCACACAGGAAGTCTGAAAACCAAACAAATGGACAGATACGCAGTTTAGTTTCAGGTGGTTTCAAGGCACATTCTTTCATGCAAATTTTCTGATAACCTGATTTGCTTACTTACAACTGACTTGCTAGCAGCCAGAAACAGTCTTGAAAAACAATGTGAATTTTGTGCTGCTGAAAGGCAGCCTTAGGGACTTAAGTTATCGCTCCTGCTTCAGGGAGTGATCAGTAGAACCCTTCCCGGCGCAGCGCTGGCAGCCTGCCTCATCTCTGGCCAGCAGGATCACTGCCTTTGAAGTATGAGGCTGAGTTACCTGGAAAGAGTGTGGGACTCCTCAGAGTTTCATCTCACCCCGGGTTTACTGCACAAGCAGTGGGCTGGAAAGGTTGTTAACACTGGCTGAATGTGCTGGGATCAGCGTGGCTGGTCTGCAGGCTCTGAGGCTTGTTTGCACCATGCTGGGATGCCAAGTCTTTGCTATATGCTGGGTCACCCTTTCTGAAGTGAAGCTTGTTACCTAGAAAAGGAAATTAAACCTAAAGCTGACCATGGTTTAGACTGAAGAAAGGCTTCCACTCGCCAGATTGTGAAGATCTCTCCTATGTCACATTCAGTCCATAACAAGTTGTCTTCTGTAGACTGTGCACTTAAAAGCAAGCAATAGATCCACAGCTTTTACCTTACTCTGAAGAGCAGACCCTAAAAAAGGCTTACAAGTAGTTGTGAACCAGCACAGGAATACCAGGCATGGGGGAGGTTGGGTCCTGCCTCTACTTGGACACCGGGACTTCTGGTGACATACATCCAAGAGCAAAGACGCTCTTGTTCAGGCCACCTGTAGGCTGCAAATCTGGGAGGTTTTTGTGAACTTTGGAGTAAACCCCCAAAGAGACCCTTACATGTGGTCTGACCTCTAGAGAGGACTCATAAAGCATTCATAAATTCTCTCTGCAGCTTTCCTGAAGAGCCATGGTTTCCTCTACAGTGGTGCAAAGGCCTTCCCTCTGCAGCTTCCCCTCTTGGTTGCCATTTTCAAGGTGAGGCTGCAGGCTGGTCCCCTCATGGGTCCCTTTTCTAGCATTGCAGTTATTTTATCTCCTTAGTGAGCAAGAGATGTCTGCCTCTGTCTCCTTATCAGAGACCATGAAACACGCATGAGCACAGAGAGCTGGACTCAGAGTGCCAAACAGACGGTCTGTAAGCAGGGAGAGCTGTGCCTGCCCTGGAGGAGATGGGCTCTCCCCACACACCAGCCCAGGAAAGTGGGTGTGAGTCTGCAGGGTGATGCTCAAGGGGCTGAATTCCCTCAGTGTTTGTGATTTGCAGTGACTGGCAGTGGTATCTAAGGACATGCAAACCATGATTAAATCTTATGTGCTACTGCAAATCAATGTCCGTGTACAAAACTGAAAGCACAGACAACCTTTCCTGACTCTCTAGTTGTAATTCTCTTTGGAACAGCAGAAAGGGAAGAAAAATCTTACTGTTTTCTTTAATAGATGTCCTCCATTGAAGGGCATTATCACAACAGTGATTTGGCAGTGAAGGTGAGCTGAAGCTGAAAGACCAGATGCTCATGTGGTGTAAAATGGCTTTAGATTCATGGAAATCTGTGGAGCCTTGTTGCTTTACCCTTTATGAGCTGATTCATAAGCCCCAACACCTTGTCTCCTGTTTCTAACTGCTAAAATCACTTTTTCTCTTAAATAACATATTTAGGCTGTTATAAAAGAACTTCCACTAAATAAAACAAATGGAAAATTAAAACCTTGTGAACTAACTGATTTAATGACCTGATTTACCCTGACTTACAGTCTTTGGGCAGTATGCTTTGAGGAAATGTTATGAGACAGAACCGGGGGAGAGGATTATAAGTATAAACCCAGATGGATCCCATAACCAGATCTTTCTTACTTAAAAAAGCTCCGCCACTTTTGTTTTCAAAAATAATTATGTGATACAAACTCTTCTCATTTGCTGGTATCTCAGAGCCAGCCCTGAGATAAAGCCTCACCTAATGCACTGGGTTTTTTCCCAGGTCATGTCTGTCACATCCCATCAGCACTGTGAGGTGCCTTCCGTTCCCTTTCCCAACAGGTTCAGTTGTAGTCAGGGGCTGAAGGAGGTACGGGTGGAAGCTCTCCAAGCCTGGCAGCACTGTGCCTTGCTTGCTGCTGGCCTCTTGCCCAGCAGCCGTGACATCTTCTCCCTTGATCTCATCATCATGAAGGCTGGTGTTCCTATAGGTTATGCTCCTCTGTTTTGCATTTGCTTGATATTACCTGTTTTTTCCTCAGTATCTCAGGTGAGGCTTTGTCAGCGTTTAGAGCTGGGCTGGCCATTGGGCAAATGACAGATTGCTCTTGATTAACTCTTCTCTCTTCCCAAAGGGGAAGAGAAAGGGAATAAGGGAAAGATAGACCTATGGATTAGACAAGAAAACTAAACCAGCTTTAATAGAAATGAAAATAATAATAATACTAAAATGGAATATATACAAATATAAACCTAATATTGAACCCAACCCCTCTGATGGCCTTCAACACTGATGCTTTGGAGCACGCACTGGAGAAGTCTCAGACTGGACTCAGTGGCAGACAGGAACTGAATTCAGGAGCTGGATTCTGGGACTGGATTCAGGAACACACAGATCAGGATCAAAGGCAAAATGAGCAGAGTCCTCCTTGGACATCAGCCATTGAAGAAGGGTCAACCCTTGTGATCCCTCAGCTCTATATATCAAATACGACATATGAGGGATTCCATCCCTCATTGGTCAGTTCAGAGTCATCTGTCCTGTCCACTCCTCCCTTCAGGTGCAGCCTTTTACTTTCTACACCCCTCAATGTGGTGCACAAGATCCAGTGGTGGCTTTGGTCTGCACAGGAGCAAGTATAAGCCAGAGCCTTTCTGCTCACTGATTCTTGGTAGCATCTATAAACATCGAGCGTTATCACTGCTGGAAGCAGGCACTGTCTGTGAAAACAGACCATTAACTTCAGAAAGTGAAGTTAGACAGAAAAGACTTCTTAGCTGAAAAGTAAAACCACTGAACAGAAGTAGCTCATTTCTAACTAAAACTAGGACCGGTTAGACCAGCTGTGACAGTCATCAGCACTGCCTGTATCAGAAGTCGGAGACCCTATCACACAGAGCAGGCCACTCTCTCTCATACTCTGTGTAATTGCCCCAAGCACAATTCCACTGTCAGCTTGCTTGTTTCATCACCTTATCCTCACATGATCCTCACCTTCATGAAAACTTGGCTAACTTGGCTGGGGTATGACACTGTGCCAGACCATTGCTTCAAAATGCACAGGGCAGCACTTTGAAAAAAATGTAACAGAAAGAGATTAATAGATTTCATACCCCAATTTTTCCTAAGAATCTAGTATGCAAAGCTAGACTTGAGCGTCTCAGCATACCTTGCACAGTTTGGAGTGGATATAATAGCACAAACAATATTTGCACAAGCGCCAATAGCACTTTCGGACCAGATGACCCCCAGAGGTCCTTTCCAACCTCAACTGTTCTGCGGACCTGTCCTGAGAACCTGCTGCCATGCAGTTGCAGAAATGCAATCACAACCTCCATTCAGCACGTGCTCACAGAGGTTTTGATCCTCTGTCAGGTAAATGAGGTGGCTGTGCTGAGGAAGGGGCACAGTTTGCAGCAGATGGGCTCCCAATCTGTAACAGTGCTGTATGGGAAGCTGCCACCTACCCTACCTTGCACAGAGACTTTGGTTTCCCCTTGCCCTGGTTTGAGATGTGTGGGACTCTTTTTTTCCATCCCTGTGTACAGATGATGTCGTTGCAATCACCATGACATCATCTTCATAAAAGTCATTGACATGGAGGGGAAAGAGGAGTGAGGCTTGCTCCTGCCATACCCACCCAAGCAGGTTTGCTGCCAGCAAGTCTTGGGAGTGCTGACGTGAAGATGTCAACAGCCTTCATAAAAATTTGATCTAGCACTTTTCAAACTTCATCATCTTGAAAGCAAAGATCAAAAAGGAATTGAATCCACTGGCAGATGAAATGATAAGAATGGAGCAAACTGAATTTGAACAGTCAGGTTTATTTCTATGGCATTTTTAACTGAAGACTAAGTAAATAAATAAATAATATCTCATGCAATTGCTGGCTGATATTCAAAAAAATGTTGGCTCTTGGCCCTGAGAAACCATCTGTCTTATACCTAGCAGGAGTTTGCACCTAAGTAATCTTACCCTGGAATTTGTCCATCTTTGCCTCTTGTGAGGCTGAGCCAGTCACATATGTCAGGTTTCAGCAGGCAGCAGGCTGCAGCCCAGCTACCAGATTTAATGAAAATTCTCTCTTTTCCTACCCAAGCAAACCAGTTACCATCCCGCGTGCACGCAGGAAAGGTGCACTCGTCTCCCAGGCCAAGAGCTATCTCATCGGTGACAGACCCCCATCGAAGGGGTGCTGGGGACAGCGGTGCATTCGTGAGTGTCCTGTCCCGCCTGGATCCTGAGGATTTGCTGTGCTTGCTGACACCATCATGAACGCCCCCTGTGTTTGTGTTTCCTACCTCCATGTTTTATCCCTGTAGTACCACAAAATGAGGCAAGCCATTAGTACCACCACTGAACTGTAAGCCGCACCTATGTGTACAACTAGAAACACCACAACCCTCAAAATTATATTCTTTTAATTTTTCTGATTCTTCTGTTCTCCACAACTGCCCCAGTCCTTCAAGAAAGGAGTTATTCCTCAGGAATTTAAGAGGTGTGGCTCAAAATTGACTGTATGGAGTTGATTGATTTTAGCATG
Organism: Actenoides hombroni; assembly: GCA_024336885.1. Classification (NCBI taxonomy): domain Eukaryota; kingdom Metazoa; phylum Chordata; class Aves; order Coraciiformes; family Alcedinidae; genus Actenoides; species Actenoides hombroni. The sequence goes on along the minus strand of WUAM01000164.1, from coordinate 3,248,194 downwards.
CTAAGTTTGCCCATTATTCATCTCCCTTTGGTGTTTAAGGTAGAAGAGATATCCTTGACACTGGGATGGCCCTTACAGCAACCAGGTGTTCCCTGCTGCAAGGGGAGGAATTACCTCCCTCACTTTAGGTGCTCTGGGACAGGGAGAGATGTGGAACAACTGTGTGGGCTACAAGACACAAGATGATAATGATAAGAAAAGGAGGGTGTGAGGAATTCTGTTTATTTTTATAGTCAATTGTTGTGAAGATGAATTGTTATCAGTACCCGAGCCCCATACACACTTTGCTTGCAGCCGAGTGGCAGTAGGAGACTGGTCAGAAAGGCAGCCCTGCTGGGAGATGGGACCATGACCCAAGTCCTCACCAATTCCACCAGTGTTTACAGCCCTGCAGAATGTCCCTGCTCTGTCCATGGCAAAAGCTTTCAAGCATCGTGGGACATGTAGTGCGTCATGGGAAAGACACTAAAGTCAGGAGTTTACCAACATGATTGTGTAGATGACCCCTGGTGTTACCTTTCCCATCCCACAAGATATTTTGTCAATCATCTCAGGAGCTCTTCTGTTACTGCAGCTATAACAGCTACTCTAAAATAAGACTAAATAAAGCCATGTCACTGTGATCTAATTTAAATCTGGATTATTAGTTCTAGCCAAAGTGTTCGATGCAAGGGTGGTGGCATTCCCTGTGTCAGCCTGACACAGAGTGACTCCAGTGTGAGTGTCATCCAGCTCAGCCCCACTACAATGTTTCCAATTCTTTTAGCCCGATTAAAAACATTGGGTACTGAAGACAGAGACCAGGCATAATCCAGTCCAGCTATAGCAAAGCTCAGCCAGCTGGCTCATAAAACTGCAGTCCAGAAGTCAGAAAGACTCATCAAAAATAAATTAAAGGTATGAGAAGAGCAAGGTAGAAGAGGAGAAAGAAACTAAGTAATGAAATTTTTCAAGCTGCAAGAAGGTTTTCTACTAGGCTTTCAAGTGGGGCAAGGATGCTGTGGTACCAGTGGGAAGGACTTCTGAGAAGCAATGAGTCCAAGCCCTGCTCGGGCAGGGTCACCCACAGCAGGTCACCTAGGACTGTGTCCAGTTGGGTTCTGAGTAACTCCAAGGATGGAAAGTTGACAAGCCTGGTAACCTGTTCCAGTGTTCAACCACCCTTACAGTAAAAAAATAATTTTTCTTAGATTTAAGCAGAATTTCCTGTGTTTCACTTTGTGCCTACCGCCTTTGGCCCTGTCACTGGGCACCACTGAGAAGAGCCTGGCTCCATCCACTTTACTCCCTCCTCATCAACTATCTAAACACACTGATAAGAGCCCACTGAGACTTCTCTTCTCCAGGCTGAACCGTCCCACCTCTCTCAGCCACTCCTCGTGTGACACATGCTCCAGGTCCTCCATCACCCTTGTGGCCTTCACTGGATTTGCTCCAGTATGTCTGCATCTTTCTTGTACTGGGGAGACTATCAGCTTCTAGGTTTTGTAACAGCAGCAGATTTTTTTCCCTCACAAATCCTCTACATGTCAAATAATAGAAGAGCCCTTGTTCAGCACAGTAATATTTAAAATAATTCCTTTCACAGGCAAGACCATTTTAGGCTTAAATTTACCTTCTACATGGGAGTGGAAAGGTGTCTGGGCACTGACAGCACTGGGTTATTCAGATTCACATAGGCACTTCATGGGTTTTTTGGCTGCTTACCTGTACACAAATGTCCAAAGCACTAATAATGGAGACAAGGGAATGGAGGCCATTTGGAAACCTGTATAATTTTGATGGAGCATAGAGAAGGGAATATTTTTTCTCTGATCATGTGTTTCATCACACTAGACTATTTTAGTTATCCTTGAATAGACTTTGATCATTTACAAATGTTCTTGATATTCAAATTATTTGGCCAGTGGTTGACTAAATACATTTCCTCCTAGAATTTGCTCATGTTCCCCAAGGTAATCCATTGTTCATTCTGCAGGAAAAGTCACCCAGCTCATATAATGTCATTTTTGCTTTCTGAGCATCTGACTGCCACTTCATTCCTGCATTTCAGTTTGGCCAAGCAGCAATTTCCTGCAAGCCATGTGATCCATGTCTATCTCCAGATGCATTTATGATGCTTTTCCTACAGATGCATTAGCAAAAAATTAGTTTGTAGAAACATTAATCAAAAGCGAACAAAGTATTTTGTGTGTCATCTAAGCATCAAAAGGTGGAAATGGGATATGATCCAAGTGTTGTATACCTGCCAAAGCTGTATAAGATCTCTTCTCTTGACAAACAGAGCATCAGTGACTGTGCGGTTACTCTGAGTGCAGCTCTAGCAGGGCAGCACCAGAGCTCTCGCACAGCTGTATTGTCTCCTGACCAACACCACAGCTCTTTCATCAGGCTCACCAAACTGATCAAAGTCAGTCTTTTCATTGGCCCCTTTTAACAACACAATATAATGGCTTTAACATTTAGTCCAACATTTTTTTCCAGTACAGAAGGTAGGTAATGTCTGTACCTAGTAAGACTATTTGGATTTAAAGACTAGTCTCAAGTCAATTCTGAACTTGCACATGCAAAGGAGAAGGTTTATTCCTGGAAAATATCATTGTTACATCACAGAAGAACAGCACTAAAATGTAGTCATCTCCAAAAGAAAAAGGATAGTCCTTCTCTGTGGTCAGGGTAAGGAAGGAGGAAAGGACTCAGTCCCACTTCATTTTATGACCTGGAAAAAACAATCCAGTACCTTTGTGGGCAAAGGTGCCCTGTCAAGTCTTTTCTGTGGAAATCTGTAAATCTCTCCATTTCCACCCTTGTGATAGCAAGAAGGATTCAACTGACCTCAGTTTTCTTCTTTTTTAAAATGAAGATACGGTTACATGATGTCAGTTAAAGACTTGACCTTTAGAAAGTGTTTTTGGGATATTAGAGGTCTGGTACAAAAATATTGTCTTAAGATTTGTATATTCATCTAGCACTTCATACAGAGTGATGTGAGTGTGTCACTGGGAGACAGAGGTGCCACGCTATACGAAGAGTGATCACTCACAAGAGTGCTGCTTACATTGCTTTGCACTGTTTAAATAAACTGTATTAAGATAACAGCTCCTTGGTACAGCCACTTATTTTAGATTGATTTTTTTTCTGTTGCAATCATATCACTGTAGCTAAAATGAGTAAGCTCTTTGAAACTTAGGCCAGGCTTCAGAATTGTTGCAAATTTAAGTGAAATTTGATGGATGCTTTGATGAAGACAATTGATAAGCAGTTACTATAATGAATAAAACAATAATATTTGTTCATATTTGGCTTAGTACAGAATCTAAACGAAGACTCCAGAGTATGTGTTGGGGACCAAATTCTTGATTCCTTCCTCATTTTTTCTTCTGTCATGCTTCCATTGAATGGGATGGGGATCCTACCAATGCCCTTGTGTCATTTTGAACTTTCCAGCTCCTTCTGGCACCACTTTATATAGCACAAAGCAATTTGTTTTCATTAAAAAGGACATTAAGGTGATGTAGCTGAAATTGTTCTGTGCCCTAAATCTATGTAATTTGTTGCTCTTGAGCAATTCAACTCAGCTTCCATTACCACACACTGACATCAACAAACCATTTCATCTTCCAGGCCTGTCACATCAAGTATTTTTTACAGCACTGTTATAACTTCATTTCGGAAAGTGACTGTGACAAAGAAGGGACTGCATTAGATTCAGTGTCAATAGCAATCTGATTTGCTTCTCAGAAATTTCATTAGCCAGAAATAAATTAGAAAGTGACATCTGTACAGCATAAGTAGTTCAAAACCATTGAGAAACAACAGCATTTGTCAAAGCATTGCAGTTTCTTATGCATGCCCCAGCAAAAGCACCCCTGACCACCGACACTTCCTTAGTGGTGGCATGACCATTGCTGGTCCCATCTACTCTCAGCTCTTATCAGCTGCCAGGAAAATCTTTTGGAGACCCATGTTCCCTAAAGCTGCTTGTATCTCTCTCAAGGTGGCTGCTTCTCAAGTGATTTGGCAAATTCTGATTTTAAATAACAGGGATTAAAAACCAATGAAAGCAGCAGCATTTAGTAAGAAGGATGCAGGCTTTGGTGCGGGGGTGGGGAAGAGCCCTTGCACTCGCCACAGTGCAAGAGCTGCTGCTGGTTTCTATAGGTGTAAAGGCATTGGAAAGGGGTGAGAAAAACATGTTCAACTTCTCCGTGCTTTCCTTAACATAGTGCATTACTCCTACTGCCTTTGCCCATTAGACAACTCCTTTGCCTTTCTTAACTACGCTGAGTGCTCATGGTGCGTTATACTGGTTGCTCCAGAGTCACTTCTAAGATGCAGTTCTTAGGGTTGCTCTACCTTGTTTGGGTCAGACTAGCTTTGAATCTGATTGCCTTTGAATGCCTTGCTTTTGAAAACTCTCAGCTTGCTATGTGATACAGATCTTTTTGTACTCCCCAACAGTTGCTGTATTTGAAATTTTACCAACAGTGATTTTGTGTCTTATGGATAATGGATAAAAAATTTGGAGAGGCACCAAGCTCCTGCTGATTTTTCTAAGATCCCATAGATAACAAATCTGTTTGATGAAGAAAATACTTTTTAAGCTGTTTATTAGTCACTTTTTAAGCTGTTTATTAGTCACTTCTTAATTCACTTAATGCTTTATTAATATTGTATATTGATAATTTCTAATCAGAATGTCACTATGGTGCTCAGAAAAAAATCCCAAACCTTTGCAAAAATCTATTCTGTCTTTGCAGTTATAAATCAAACACATACTCTCCTCAAAGAATTAAATCTTCTCTTTGTCAGGTCTTATCTTCCGTAATTATATTTCTACCCTTGTCCTTCATCAGCTTTTTTACTTTTTTTGTCTGATACCACAACTCACTGTCCTTCGGTTTCTGAGGGGTGCTAACCTATTTCTGAACTTGTTACTACAATGGTCCTCTCCTAGACTTCACAACCTGCTCAGGAAGTTGAGGTTTATTCAATAGCACCAGCAAAGTGGACATCTTATCTTTTATTGTTAATGTTGGCACTAGCACCCATGAGAGTGTCCTTGGGGACACTGCACAGCCCCACACTAGCACAGCAGACCAGACCCTGTTCACATTGGTTTTACCATCAATGGGGTCCATCCAAGTCATTATTTCTCAAACTCATGAAAGTACAGCCTTATTTTGGCCCATTTATCTAGGTATGACTCCCTGAGCACAGCCCCCAACAGCCAAATTCAACACGTTTCTCTTCAAAGCAACATTTAGCTGATCACTTCCGTTTAAAGTAAGTAACCCTGCTTAATGCGTAGTTTGCATCCACACACTGCAGACTCTCCAAATCTATGCCTAACTCCTCCTCACTCATTCTCAGATGAGGCAGCAGCAGTTTGGAATGAGAAATGTCTCATTTCTATATGAAGTGTCTTCACTGCCAGCTACCTTCAACTGCTAGTAGGTGCTCAGCACATCCATGATGAGGATGAAGTGTGTGTGCCTGCAGAAAGTAAAGGCTACCTGTCTTTTTTCCCAGACCCTGAAAGGTATGAGCAACTGCCATTTTTCTCTAGAGATGTGTATTGTGCCCCTTGCAGACAAACCCTGGCAAGTGGAAAGGGCGGCCAAGACCCATCCCCGGAACTGTGGCTCATAGTTCTTTTTGCACCAACCTGGCCATCACAACATACAGGAAGCCTATGGGTATAGGTAGTAGTCCTCAGCAGGGATTTTGCTGGTTATCCCCAAGTACACAGAGACTGAAATGTGGCAATTTGGCCAAGAGTGAGACGGAATGTACAGTAGAAACCTGCAAAGTTCTTTACAAGGTCAAGTACCAAAACAAGGGCTTTTTAAAAATGTTTTCCTACATATAACAAATAAATCTGTTCTTGCTATTATCTATACTTTTCTTTTTTATATTATTTTGTTCACTTAATCCTCCACTTCATTAAGTACACTACAGACACTGCAAATTGTCGACTTTTTCTAAGATCCCTGCCAGACAGAAAGCATTAGGAAGAACTCTGCACTGCTGAGACTAGATGGTTGGTTGATCAGCAGGTTGTCTCTGCCCACACCCAGAAGCAGAGATAAACATTGTGCAGGCTATAGGCTGTTGCAGATCAAAAGATGTCAAGACAATCAAGAAGATCATGAATTTTCACTGTTGCCATAGAAATCCTCTGTTTTAAGAAGCACCTGTTTGTTCTGTGACCTGGGTTAGCACACCCTGGTGTCATTTAGTCCCCTGTGAGCTTGACTTACATTTCTACTAGATTTCATTGCCACATCCTAACACTTCTGACAAGATTGCAGATTGGTATTTAGAACTATGAAGCAATTAAAGAACAGAAAAAGTAAGGTGACTGATATTGGATGCTTAGGGAAGGGCACAGAAGTATGAAAGGTGTGGGAGAGCTTCCCTGGGAGGCTTTGCCAAGGAACTCCTGAGCCATGTATGATAACTTTGTGATTAATAATCCTTTATATATTCTTTCTTCCATCAATTTTTCTATTCAGTGTCTGAACCCACAGAGTTGTGACATCCACAAATATCACATGTCAGTGAGTTCCCCAGATTAACAATGTACACCTCTTGTTTTGAAATCTGCCACTAATAAGTTTTAGGTGAGGTCCCCTAACACTTTTTATTGTAAGAAATTGAATAATTATTCCCTGGTAACCTTCCCTATGTGCCTCACAATGTTATAAACCCTAATATATAATCATCATGGTCATCTCTTCCTTATGCTGAAGATTCCTTATATCTCAGGTTGTTACCCATATATGACAATCACCCTTGTCTCCTGTCTTTGTGTTTTTATTACTACTACTGTATGAGTTTGGAAAGAGATGCCAATGCTCTGCACTGTAGATATGTGTGGTAAGACACACCACCATTATGATTTCTGCTTTGTTCCTGATTTCTCTTCTAACATTTTATAATATTAAAATTAGGCTTTTAAAACTGCTCCTGAACTTTGAGTAGACAGTTTAACCGACCTAGCTATGATCTCTTTTCTGAGTGGTGACAACCAGGTCAGAGCCTATCACTGCATACATGGAGTTATGATTGTCTTTTGTATGCATTTTTTCCACGTTTATCAATATCTCATTTCACCTGGCTTTTTGTCATCCAGCCACTTATTATTGTGAGATTGTCCTACAACTCTGTGCAGACAGATTTCAGTTTTATTGTTCTGAATCAATTCTTATCACCAGCAATCTCTGTTCCTCACTTTTTCAGATCATTTATTAAGATGTTGTCATATGATCCTTATGATTTGTATGATATAAAACCTGGAATAGATGTTTGTGGTAATCGTCACTGGTAATCGTCCATGTCTGAGAATGCTGCCTGCCTGTTCCTGCCTTGTTTTTTGTCTTTAAAGATGATTTGATCATGTAAGACCCTTCCTTTTCAGGAAGTTTATGGGGAGATTATCTTGCAGACTTACCCAAAGAGAATGAGTATTGTTAGCAAGCATGAGACAAAATACACCTTGTCTGCTCTCCACAGGAGAACACAAATAGGTCAGCTACATGGGATATTAGTCATGCATTACACAGGCTATGTTTCCTGTAGCAAACCATCATCATGGGATGAAATAGCAAAGTGTAGGAAGCTGGAGAACTCAAGAGATTTGGCATTTAACTGTTTGAACAGAAAGGGATAACCACAAGATGTTTGTGCTGCTTGCTGGAGCTCTTGTGGTCCTGTTCTTCAAGATCCATCCTACTCTAAGCGCACCTGGCAGAAGAAGATTTGAATGATACATTAAACTCTTGCAGGCCCATTTCTGACTATGCGTTTGACTAACAGTGGGCCAAATGCCTGGGAAATCTCTGGACGCTGCTGTTCCCAGTTCTGGCAGTGCTGCACACCACACTGCTTTTGCAATGAGAAGGGGAAAATTTCATCAGGAGAGGCTGAAGATAAGTGTTGGGTTATGGGTCCACTGTGGGGAGCTTGGAGGTGCTTCCAGAAGAGCGAAGGAAACAGGCAGCGTACCTGTGCCCGTGCTCTTGCTGACATGTGCCGGCAATGATGCAAGGCAACATTAACTCAGCCGCAGAAGCACTCATCAACAAGGCTTCTGCGTTTTTTTTCTCCACAGCTGTTTGGGTCTGAGTGAACAGTGTGCATCTGCCCAGGACTGCTGCCATCCCAGGAGCCTGTGTGTTGGTGCAAGTTCCCCTCCAGACTTTCTAGTGGCAATGCAGAGAAGAGAAAGTTTTCACTGTGTTTCCCTTCAGAGCCAAAATTGGAGAGGTTAAATCCTTTAATTTTCTCTTGATGTGTCTAATTTTCTTTACACAGGCTGAAGCACACTATTGCCTCTTTTATGCCCTCTTGAGAATGTGGAGAAGCTGTCTCACAGAAATACCTCTTGTTAATAAATATAATAGTTCACCTTCAGTGAATAGTGAACAGTTCAGAGGTCTTTGAATAGGTAATTCCATTATCTGGCAGTGGTAATGAATCATACTTGCTTTTGAAATCCTATTTGCCTATATGACAGTTATATGTTCCAGCCAGCATCACGTTTTGATATAAGAAAATTGCTAATGAGCACTAATACAGAAATAAAGCAATCATTGCTAAGAGAAAATGGTGACAATAATTTTCTTGTAATAATAATGTTATTTGAAAGTATATGATAATGAAATGAAATGAATACCAACAGTTTCATTTGGTGATAATGTGTAGGACTTCTGTTCCTGTGGTGAGTATTGGGTTATTGCTTAGCTGCACCGAGACTGTAATCCAGTAGGTAAGCCTCTGCTCTAGTAGTCTGATCTGGTGGGTACGTATGACTGTGCTGAGTCTTGATGGAGTCAGGGGTTTTCTGCTCCAGAACTGGTCTGCCAATGCAGAACAGGAGCCCAAGCACAGTCAGAGCTAAGGGGGGTGCTTCAGAAATCAGTTACACCATCGCTTTCCTTCCGTAGGCCTGCTCAAACATGTTTGAGAATATAAACTTCTTACCGGTGCGGCTCACCAGAGGTGCACGCACATAAGAAAGAGAAGGGTTTCACTTTTAATTAGACTCTGGGGTGAAATAAGAACTTGAGGCTACAGGGTTGGACAAGCCTTGTGATACCCATTCCAGATTTGGAAAATTCTGTCTGCAACCACGACAAATTGAATATTCACTCATTAAAAAAGAGAAAAATAAGGAAAGCATAAATGCTGTCCAACCTGAACAGGACACAGGTAAGCTGTGCAGGCTGCACTGATCCACATCCTGCTGTTTAGTGGGTTTGGTATTTACAACTGCAAATAGCGAAGGTCCTTCCTGAGGTGAACTGTTTCCTGATGCCTGGAGAGGCAGCCCAGTGCAACCCAGCTCCCATGGACCCATCACTACTGGGCCATAACTCCCTGCACCCACAATATTTACCCCTCAATTTTTCTTTCCTCTTCTTCATGAGATCCCAGGTCCCTCCTTGTTCCTTACTTCTGCCATCTGTAAGGCCTTAAGGCTCCTACACTGCAACATCACTCACAGCTCCTACTTGAGTCTGAATTTGCATCCCTGGAGCCCTCCATTTCCTTGACCCCTTACAACTGCAATAGCCACCCTTCATCGCTCTTCAGAGAAGACAACATCCAGCTTCCTACTTGTCCTTTGGGCTGGGCAAAACAAAACAGAGACAGCTTGGCCACTGGCCAGCAGTACATATGCACCACTTGGGCAGCCAAATGGTGCAAGTGTTGTCACTGGCCAAGAACCTGACTTCAGGTCTCCGCAGCCTGATGGGCTCTAGAGAGACAGTGCAGCTCCCACTCCCCCTCAGCAGCTGTGGGCCTGAACAAGTTGCCTCACAGACCGTATGTTGCACAGATTCTGCCCTAATTTCTCTCTCTGATGCTGCCTGGTTGCTACCCAGGAGAGAGCTGGGCCTGGTCAGGAGTTTGTTTTGGTCACTCATAGTCCTTCTGGCAGGGGTAGGGAAAAAATTTATTTTTTAAGAGTTGCAGTGGATGTATAACCTTGAAGAAGGATGATAAGAAATTAAATGAAATTCATAATCTACTGCTGACAAATTTAACAGCTTTTCAGTAGAAAATGGTCCTGCTGAGACAGTATAAACTTATGCTTCTTCCCACTCTTGGCTTCTTATACTGAAGACTTCCAAAAAATTAGATTTTTTTTCTGTTGTCCTTAATGTAGCCTTCTAATTGTATGTATGAGACTGAGACAACCTGGATTTTAGCTGGGGAGAGCATAGAGGAAGAGATGCTCTTTCATGAACAAAGCATCTTATTTTCAGGTAAATATCTGCAATAAGACAAGAGGAAGGAACTGACCCATTAGCAGAACTATCTCTGTTTCATAAAGGTTTTTGTAAGACAGTAGTAGCTCCTTAGCACAGAGGATTTGGAAAATGCTCTTGAGATGTGCTTTAGAAATGGTGTTTGGCTGATATCAAGCCAGGATTTACATCTCTGAAACCACGTTGTTCGGTGCAAGCTCTGACAGAAAACCAGCAAGCATGGACTCTGACTTGCCCTTCAGAAGATGTGCTCCACTGTCAGGCAAGTGCAGTGATCTTTGACCAAGCTAAAAAGCAGGAAAGTAAAAAAATAAAGAGCTTTCTTTTGTATGTTGAAGCACAGTCAGTGAGAAAGCCCATCTTGCAGTTCAAATCCTCCAAAGGATAACATTATATATTTATTTTTTATCAAACACGTCTATAGTGAAAAGAATTTGAAATTGGTAGCTGAGCTCATTTAAAGCAAACCATATTTCCTCAAATAGGACGGTTTGTGTTCCTTGGTATTCAGTACCTTATTCAAGGGAGGTAACTTCATCTGATGATGCTGTTACGGTACCACGATAGCAAGATGCAAAGCATACATAATGTTTTCAAACTGCAGAAGGAATACTGTGCAGAAAGAAATGTGTTCTGCAGACTGCGAGGTGTTTTCTTTCCAAATGGTGGCAAACATGTAGGATTTATTGCTCTGACCTTCGCTTCTTGGTGCACCTGGTAACCATGAAGGTTTGTATCAGTGAGTGGGTGAACTGTTTTTCCCTACAGGGAGAACAACACAGATACAGTGCCAAGGAGTAGCCTCAGGGACAGTGCCAGGGCTGAGCTCTCCCTGGCATGGGGCAGTTTTCTCTTGAGCTTGTCCAAGCTGATGAAATGAATACCCACCTCAGACCTCTCTTTTGTCTTTTCTGAGGGCAAGGTGGCTATTCCCTCTCTAATCTTCACTAACACAAGCATTCAGTTAATGCAGGCTCTTAAGTACAGCCTTATCTTTTCATATCCTGGCTTGGAAACTGCCTTGGGAATATCTAAAAGGTCTCAGATTTTCATTTCTTTGTGACAAGCTGGTTTTTATTTTAAAGGGCAAGAAGATCTTTATGCATGAAAAAGTAGCTAAGCATCTACCAATACCAGGCAATTCTGGAAGCTATGTTCAGTGTAAAGCTATATAGCAAGTGGATGTGAATTATACTACCTGTGTCTTTTTTTTTTTTTTTTCCCCTGAAAGTAAATGATATTAACTCATGGGCAACACTATGTGATGAACTGGGAATGAATTTACACCAAATGGTACTTTGCATATCCCTGTGAGTTTGGCATAACTGACCGCTGTTGGGCACCAGCTTCTAGATTGTATGGCTCATTTGTTTGTTGTAGGAAAGCAGTTTTGGTGTTCTTCCAAAACTTTTGGTGAATACCCCACACAACTGGATCTCTGGCAATTCCCTTCTTTGAAGAAGTATCAGAGTAGTTTGTTCCGCTTCATAAGCTCTAATAGTTCAAAGCAAGGATCAAAAATTATGCTACAGATTTGATTTTACCCACAACAAGGACCACAAGAAAATAGAGGTTGGAAGGATATCGGAATGCTTTCTGATCCGCTCTCCTGCTCCAAGACAGGATCAGCTCTGTCTGACAAAATGCTAGCAAATATTTCAAGAGAAAAGATCATCTGGGGCCAACTATACCCAATAAGGTAATCAGACCTGTTTTGGATATGCCATCACCCACATATATTTTGTGAGTACAGCTTAGGCCTTCATATTTCAGTGTAGTCTAGCACAGACATGATCATGAAGTGACCTTCCTCTAAAGGAACTGTGCTAGTCTGAGCTGTCCTGCCTGTGGTGGAGAAGGGCAGAGATGTTCTGCGAGACCTCGCTGATGCCCAGCACAGCCAGCTGCTGGTCTGGTAATGGGTGAGATATGGTGCTGCCACCTCTTACCTCTTCCGAAGGCACAATGGTCACTTTGCTGTTGGATTTACAGAAGGGTGTCCTATGGTGGTTAAGATTTCCCAGGCAGCATTTTAAAACTCTTCATGCAAACATTATTTCCTGGGCCAGTGATGTTGACATGTGAATACAAATGTCCCATGGGTGATTCTAAATGCTGTCACTGAAATGCTGATGCTCAGACATGGTGTGACCCTCACATCTAGGAAGTGCCAGCAGCATCTGCTCTAATGGCAGCAAAACGGCCATGAGTTTATACTATTAGGTAAGGTCTGTGTCAAACAGAGCCTGGAAACAAGATCTATTTGCAGCTGTGCTGTGTCTCTCTCACCTTGGCCCCCATTTACATTCTGTCCCCGTTCCACCCTTTGTCAGATGAGAATAATAATGCCTGTCAGCCATTAAAGGCTGGTGCCGGGTGTAAGCAAATGAAATACACAAAGCCTCAAATGTAAAGCCACAAATGAAAAACTCTCTACAAATGCTGTCGACGTATCATTGCATTGCTCATGTAACAGTGGTACACATGTCACTGTGCTGATGTATCTGGTGTTTGGTTCTCAGAGATATTCTCATGTAAGTGAAAGTAAATCTCCCCAATTGGGATTTATTTTCCATTTAGCTACTTCTCTGGGTAGTGGCCCATCAACGTTCAGCTGAGTAGCACAAGAACACCCTGCAGATAACCTTCCCACACCAGAGATCAGCTTTTTTTCAAAGTGATTACAGGCTTTAATCTGAGACAAAACATATGATTGATACTCCGTGGTTTAAAGAGTTGGTCTAATGCCTTATGATTCATCTATGATTTATAAGTAAGCACTCGCACTGATATAATGATGGGAACGCTTGATGACTCATGAGTGATTTAACGTGTGTGCAAAGTTCCTGTGCGTGTCACTTGGTGAAACTTCAGGCTGAAGTGATAAGTTCGTTTTCTCGGCCATGTCCCCAGGCAGCTTCCCCAAAATGCCTGCTGAAGAGCAGCAGAGAGGCCAAGGGTGCTCTCTTCTCCCATCCAACCTGTCCTCTTTGAAGTCCAGGTGGGCGTGATGCAAAAGGTAGAGTCACAGTGACATGTTCTGCAGAGCTTTGTTGTTGTGATTTCTCTTCTCTAACAAACAATTGCTATGGCAACCTTGCTGCTGCTCAAGTCTTCTCACTTCCCATTTATTCTAAAACACAGACACAAACCGTGACTGCTCCAAACACTTCCATATTTAAACCATTAAGATCTTCAGATGAGAAAGAGTGGGCAGAGAAATGTGATTGGCCCAGAGCATAATATGACCCTGCAAAGTCTTGTCTTCATGCAAATTTCTTACCTGAATTTTAGCAAGGCAATTGTAGTTTTTGTTGAGGTAATAGTTTTCTCATCCAATAGAGAAGGCTTTTCTGGATGAAGTAGGCTGATACCTGGTGGTGTTACTCAAGGACGGACGATGCTGAGCACTTGGCCTTCTTCTTTGATGTTACAGCATGCCCAGGGCTGCAGGAGATGAATCTGCTAAAATGAAACATTTATCAAAAGGCAGTTCACTCTAAACCTTTGCAAGGTACAAGAAGTTCATGCATCATCTGAGAGGATGCTCAACAGGAAAGCAAAGAGAGAAAAAAAAACCCTCCAAAAAATCCAGGACAGGGCATGACCGCATCTCCCATTTCCAGCAGGGTTTGCCACCATACACAGAGCCCTAGGCACCCGCAGGTCCACCAGACTGCTGAGCTCTAATGAAACACTTTCACCCTCCCCTTATTTTTTAAAGACATAAAATGATTACTAAGATGCTTGCTTTATTATAAAGTTGCCTGTAGTTTCAAAGACCAATTTATGTGGAAATTTGAAGGAAAGTTTCACCACAAGGATCTTCTATGAAAGGTCCCTGAAGCTTCTGAATGGCCTCTGTTCTAGGGTTGCCTGGTCCCATCGGGCTCTGCAGCATGGTGCCTGCTTGCTTCCTCAGTCACCAGGTTTCATTTGCTACACAACAGAAACATTTTTCATTGGAGAATGAATAACTACGGTGCTTCTGAGAGAAAGGTTTGTGTCTCCTCTGTACTCAGAGGGTTCCTGCCCTGCTTTTTATCTCCTGGTACAATTAAGTAACAGCCCTGAGAAAGGACATCTCAGACCAGCTTCTGATCTGATGTCAATTGAAAACTCCTATTTTCTAGCTTGGGCTGCCTACAAATCTCTAGATCTAAAATCTATTCCAGGTCCTGCCATGCAGGGTGAATTTGGGGAAAATAATTTAAATTGTCTATGCCTGACCTTCCATGGACACAAAATGAGGATAAGAGGCATTAATTTGTTGGGATTTATGAGATTCATAGAATCATAGAATGTTAGGGGTTGGAAGGGAACTCGAAAGATCATCTAGCCCAAAGCCCCTGCCAGAACAGGATCACCTAGACCAAGTCACACAGGAACATGTCTGAAATCCGATTAGCAGGACAGAGTTCAAGCATTTATTGTTTTCTTTGGCTCAGGTTTCTCCCTGTCAAAACAGTCACAATGGTCATGCTCTAAAACTGTTCAGATGGGAGGTTGGATGCAAACCCCTAGAAGGAAATCAGGAACCATGGAAGGAAAACGGAGGACTGCATGGCGGGGAAGAGGCCTTCCTGCAGAGGTGAGTCAGTTCCAGGGGAGAAGGGTGGCTGTGTCCAAAAATAACAGCACCAGAAAACAGGCACATGCTGCTGTGCTGAGCACATTGCCCACCTGAGGAAGACATTCGGTTTCATCTGTGAGTTTCTTCACCTCTATATTCTTCACACAAGTTTCTCATCTGCAGTGAATGTCACCAGACTGGTGTTTGTATCTTTGGAGTCCATGTTAATCTAGCCTTTGAAAAATGCTATGGCCACATTCATGTCTTGTTCCACAGGCAATTCAAAGTGACCTCAAGGAAGGAATTTATTCTGAGGAAGGGTTAATTTCCATTTCCTTACATTTTTTTTTAAGGCAAGTTGATTGACATTCATTTTTATTCTTATTGTTCTCACTAATCACTCTCTTGCATTTAGTCTGGTTATACCAAACTCCGTATAGTCTGGCCTGTGTTAGTCTTACTGGGATAATGCTGGTAACAAGCACCTGTTCTTGAGTTTTTCAGTGGCATTGCTGCTGAAGGGCTTGTTCATCCTCCGTTACTCTGTGAGTGGTGCTGAGCTTAACAGAAATATTAACCTGAATGATTAAACCCTAGCATGTTTAAAGTAAAATCTGAACTATTTGGCGTGGTCGTTAAGCAGAGAAACAGATCCCTTTAAAATCCAGACTTTTTCTGTAGAACAGGATGAGAAGATCTTCACATTAAAAAGTTGGCAGTTAAATTACCTTGTACAAAACTAGTCTAGCAATACCCAGGACTATCACTTACGCAGGAGTCTGAAAGTAGAAGTAAGCCAGAAATTATCTCCCATTCAGAGTACTGGTCCTGGCATTTTACCTAATTTTGTTCGCCTCAGGAAGGGAGAGAGGAAGGAAGGAGAAGATCTTCAGACAAGAGAAAGCAGCGCCTGTCTCTGCCTGTGAGCCTCCCCATCATGCAGCTGCTGCCCTGCAGGGAGACAACTGGCTTGCTGACCATGCCATCCCTCCAGCATCCTCCCAGGGACCAGGGCATGTGCCAGCCTCCCTCCAACATCTTTCCAGGGACCAGGAAGAGCTCCTGAGGAGTCAAGCTTTGTGCACCACAACAGTGTGGTCCAACTTATACAAATGTCAGGATACATGAGCCAGAGCCATGCCATATTTGGCCAGGCTGGAACCTGGCATCTCCCGTGTACTGTAGGGAGGGAAAGCGTGAGACCAGGAGGAGCTCCTGTCTCAGCTGACTCCAAATAATTAGACTTAGAGGGAAACAGAGCCTTCTCCAGGTTGCCTCAGTTGTCCTCTTCATCCTAACTAAGGTCAGTGTGATAGACCAGGAACATCACTGTTCGGCATCTCTATGCTCACTTGTTTTCAGTTAGACACCAGATTTCCTACAGCAGGACCAAATTTAAAGCAATTCCACTTGCTTTAAACTTAAAACAGAGGTTGAAATAAGCATTTTTTTTTCCCCTTTATATGCCCACATAATGCTTGGTAATACTGCTAGCAAGAACATGGCACAGGTACCTTATCCATCAGACCACAGTAGTCTGTTCAGCCCAGCCTGCTGGGTTTACATTGTGTGGTTGCTTATGGGCAGCTATTGCTCAACTAATGTATCGTCACAGTGATTGCCCAGTCTATTGCAAATGTCCCTTTAGTAGAGAAGGACTGTATCAGATGGCTGCTGCTGCTGTCATGTTAAGTGTAAACATGCTTCATAATACATCCAAATTTTATAAGTAGTTAAGTAGCCAAAACCACATACTAAATATTTCCAGGCATTTGTTGAGTGAAAATCTGTGTGCTTTGAGCTTTGCTGCAGCTAATTTTAATAGCATCCCGTTTTAATAAGGTATTTATCATTTGGAAATAGCTACTAATGACTTCAGTGGAAATGAGGGTTGGTTTTGATACAGTTAAGAGTTTCATGTTGAAACACGAGCTCTACCTTACCTACGAGATAAGTACTGCTCTCTCCCCAGGACCTCTTTGTGGACTCCATTATCTATAGGCTTGTTTTCTTGACATTGATCTAACTTTTATTTAGCTTATCTTCCCCACACTTTAGGACAGCCTGACAAGAAGCTTTCTTCATTTAAAGAAAGAAAAAAATAAAAATAATCTGTTGTTGCTGGCTCAGTTAAATGCACAGCTGTTTAATATTCATCTTCAGACTTTTTATTAGTTAATAGTAATAAATAAAAAGATAGTGTATGCGGAGGAAACAAAGGGGTTGCTCATGAAAAAGGTGTACCAGCCTAGTCCATGCTAGTGAACAAGGAGGTGGATTTGTGGGACCTGGATGAGGTAGGGCACTGGCGTCACAACACAACCCCTCACTCGAGCACTACTGGTCTGAACCCAGTTCATGCTGCACACCTCAAGATGCAGTTCCTCAGTGCAGCCCAGTGGCCAGTGGGTGAGTGTTTGAAGGCCAAACCAACTGGATTTTTTGTTAGCAGAGTTGGTTGCTACTTGGAAAGGGCTGTGAGTGCCCCGTGGGCAGAGCAGTCCCTGGCAGCCAGTGCAAGAGGGCATGTGAGATGCAGAGGATGGGCAGGGGCCTCACTGCCACTCGCCACCACCCTCCCACCTTCTCACAATCAAATCCGATCCCATCTTCAAACTCATTGGCATTTTTTCCCACTCTGTTCCCCTGGGGAGCATTTCCAGACCCTCCCTGATCTAACAGGACAGAATTGCCGCTTCATTTTCAGTCTGAAGCTGCCTGTTTGCTCTTGCAGTGCAACTACTGACATCAGCCCTGCTGTTCTCTAGCTTGATCCTCCTCCTCCTTTCTAATGTTTGCTGCACTAATGGAGATCACTACCATCCCAGTAGACTAAATCAAGCTTTGTTTCCTTGCGTTGGCCAGGCTTTCCCTCATCCATTTCCTTGAGCCTGGTCCATTTATCTGTCCCTCGACTTGGCTGGCACTGCCTCATCTGTAATGGCATTAACTCACTCCCACATTTCATGCCAATGTAATTCTTTAATATATCGAATAAGTTTGGCCTCAAGAAAATAAAACTGAAGAAGCCTCATTGCTTGAACTGGGAAAATTTGTAGAGCAAGAGTGAATGAAGACAGCCTTCATGTTGTGAATCCAGGTAACACCATTGATTTCAATAGGTTTATACTGGTTTAAACAGGTCACATTTTAGCAAATTTACATATTGCATTTTTAAGAACATGAATTGTGATCTTCATGCAGAAATTATCTGGACATCTGTGGATGCTAAGGTAACCTCCACCTGCAAGTTCTCAGGACCCTGAAGTCATAGGTCTGAGAACGCAGGTCGGAAAAATCACTTCTCAGGCAGCAAACAGGGACTGCAAAAGTCAAAGGTAGATCTTTCTGTGGTGAAAATCAAGGTAATGTGCTGAATCTGAGGGCAACATACACAGGTCTTGGCTTTCACTGTGAGGTTAAATCCAACTGTTCACACACAATCAGAGTGCAACAGGAAAAAATTAGAAAGAACTTGTCTATAAAGTGACAGTAAAAGCCAGCCTAGGATATTCCTGGGGAAGCCAGTCTGCAAGTTTATATTGGAAACTCTGTCTGGGTTATTCTTCTGCTGACAGTCCTACTTCAAGGTCTCCATAATTGCTCTGGAAAGATCTTGGATTCAAGCCCTCTAGGAGGCCATAGTCCATTCAGTAAAGAAAGAGGTTTGCAGTGTAAAACCCCTGTAAAATGAAAAAATGAACTGTTCCATAATCAGAAATTCTTGAGCTGTCAGGTGGAAGGTGGAAGGAACAAGTAAAGACTGTGTTCTGCTGCTTCTCCAAAATGGTTGTTAAGCATACTGTAAAATCACTTCAAGCCTAGGCTCAGTTTTCCATACTTAAGTAATTGATTTCCTAGTGTGGACAAATATGGGATTTTCCAGGCAAGTTACAGCACCACAACCCATTTCCTCAGGAATTCCTCACAAATAAGCCTGAAAGACGTGAGGCCACATTCCCAGATAAAAATTCTGGGGCAGGATGGTTTGCAGAGGAGCTACCACTAATCTTGTTCAGTCTGCCTTAAAACCTCGCGCATATACTGACAGCTGGGATCTGTTGGGATCTTCCTAGTGACTACCTGTTCTACAGGTTTTTGTTAGCTTTGATACCTCAAAAAACAAAGGCAGCCAAAAAGGAGTGAATGTACACTGTGGGGAAGAGGCCATGACTCAAAATTCTCCCATATGAATCCACAGTGGGGTTGGTTTTGGTGGGGAATTGAGGACAATCCTTTGGGACCTAACATTCTCCAGGAGATGGCTGCACTGCTTGCTCTATGCTCACATCTCGTGATGCCCTTGCCTTGGATACAGGAGTGTGTGTGCACATGCGTGTGCATGTGTGGAGGTGGTGGGGGTCAGAGCAAGCTGGGTTCCACTCTGGTGCTGCCACTTGTAGGTTTCAGCCATGATAAACACCTTCCATTGATTTTCATAGCACAGCTGCATCACTAACACAAGCATTGCTCGCAGAGGTCTTTCAAGTGGAGAAAGGCAGGAGGATGCTGTGAAGCTGTGTCTCAACGGCCATTCGCCAAACTTCTCTAAATTTGTAATTTTGTCTATTTGTGGCATTATTTATTGCTGCATTTAACCCAGACCACTCTCTCACTGGTTTCTGGAGAGCACAAGAAAGAGGTGCTCTGTGCATCATGCCATAAAGCCAGGTGATCTACGAAAAAGCCTTTTGAAGGAGCTGAAATCTTTAATTACACTGATTCAGCATAGCAGTGTTAACAAAGACACAAATGGGAGTTAAATACTTGCTTTTCTTACACTGCTTATCAAATCACAGCCCAAAGTTATTCTGGACTTACCCTGGGAAACCTCTCTCTGAAGTTCCTTAAAGAGGATTTAACTTCTTTTCTCTACAAGGGTTTTAATTTTCTTTGAGTAGCTTGGCTCCCCATTTGTCAGGAGAGCAGAGGCCACCAGCTCAGGCCACCACAAAGTAATGGTTAAAACCATTACTTTAAATTGCACATTTGAAAAAGGCTTCTCAGAAACGTATAATCCTGGTATTGTGAAATCCTAAGGCACAGGGGGCTGTGTATATGTGGGGATGTTCACACTGGAAATTCAGCAGATATGTTATTACAAGCAGTGCCTGGCATATTATCTGGAGAGGGTGGGAGAAGAGCTAAACCCACTGTCTGATATCTCAAAAGCAGAGCAAGAATAAAAGCGCACCACCGTGGTGTGAACAATTCTGAAATTCGACTTGGTTGAACTACTTATTAAAAATGTATTCAGCATGTATTTACTTCTCTTCTGGCCAGTATATGGCCCATGAATCAGCTCTGATTTTCCCTAATTGTAACAATCCTTGTTAAGCAGATTGAATGAATAACAAATTTTTAGCCTCCTGGCTTTCCAATTACAAGTGGTACGAGGCAGTTCCCTAGCACAGCAGCACACTTACCTGCAGTTTAGCATCTGTCCCTGGTATTTTTACAGCTACAGAAAGAAGATAAGCCCTTAATAAGCAGAAAATGTTGTTCTGCTAAAATCAGGGAAACACCAGGACTTGTGAATGTGACATTAATACCTAGCGATTGTTTGAAACTGCTCTGAGCAGTTTTTCTCAAAATCCCTTAAACCCTCTTCACATTAAAGCTGCTCTACGTGAGGAGTGTACATGAAATGCATAGACTATTCATGCTGATTATTTACTTGCAAAGCCTTTACAGCAGCCAGGGAGGGACCCAGAAACGCTCTGCGTCTCTCCAAGCCAAGAATGTGGATTTTCTTGCTGTTCATCCCCAATTCTCCCACTTTATCTCATGACTCAGCTGCCTGATGCAAGGGTTTGCAATTACAGCCTTGCTGATTAGCTACCCAAGTTGCGTGCTGTGGTTTCTAGACTTCACATGCAATTTTGACAAACATATGGATTTAAAACTCGCTTTTGAGAAGAGTTTTCCTCTGATAAACCCCAACCACCTGAACATGAAAGCCACCTGGAAGCCAAGACAGAAGAGCCAGAGAGAGGCCAAACAAAGACTCAGTTCTTCTCTTAAAAAAACATTCAGTCTTTGCTTAGCACAGATGATAACCTCTGCACAGAAAGGATGCTCCAAGCAAGCTACCTCTGAGTGCCAATGAGCCCAAGATACCATTGATCCAGCCTCTCGGTTTCCACCAGCTTGGCTGGGAAACAGGCTGCTAGCAGGCGTCACCTCCTGTCAGAGGGTTAATACTTCACAGATGAAGCCATAACTAAATAGCAGAGGAAAGTTCCTACTCTTTGTGCCTGCAGCTGAAATAATCTCTCCTGGACCATGCCAGCTCAGCTGGAGGAAAGGCCCCGGGGGCTGAAATGGTCTCTGCTTCCTGTTTTTCTCTTTGCAAAGTAAACGGGTTTCTGAGGTCTCCAGAGATGTGCCTGAACCAAAACCTCTGATCTGAGCATCCTTGAACTTTTGGCAAGTTTGGATTCAGCTCTGGATGCAGAGCTTGCAGGTCAGATGTATTTTTAATAATATTTCTCCTCAGAAGGCTCTGCCTGTCCTCCCTGGGACACGCAGCACAGCAACAGCAGGAGTGCTGCCCTACCTGCGAGCTAACGTGTTAAATGGGGGATGTTAAAAGGGGAGGATAAATCTCAGCTTGTTGAATGGCTGTGCATTTTTTCTTTGCCTTTGTGCTTTATATGAATCACAAAAGTGTGTCTGTGTAAGTGAGGCCTGTCATTGCCAAACCCCAATTATGCCATGGGGGTAAACTGGGGTAGGAGCTGCTCCTTTCTGCTTCTCCTTCAAAGCTTCTTCCAGCAGTGGGTGAAACATCAATAACATGTTTTAGCATTCAAAAAAGTAATTTCCCCTGAAAGTCTTGGTTTTACTAAATTCCCGTTAGTCTTCTCTTTATTTTTAGATATTTTATGTAGGGGTTACAATTTTCATAAGCATAGATATTAAAAATAGTGGTCTGGTCTGACACATAAAACTGAACTAATCCACCATGTTCTTGTGTTAGTATTCACTGTTCTCTCAAGAAATAATGCAAGTCGGTGGAATCAGATTGTCCAGCCACATATTGTAACTTTTCAACCACAACTCATATGATTTTCAGTTAGCCTTTGACTTCCAGTGATTATTCAAACATGTATTAAGATCATTATAATTACCCTCAGAGCCTCATGGAAAAGGACCACCCTGATAAATCCACCCTCATTGCTCAAGCCCTTTAGCTTGAAAAGGGGTGTTTTTCCTTTCAGAAATTATGGCCCAGATAGCCATTTCAAGTTTATTTTATTAGTGGTTTCTATGGGCTGAGATGGTGAGATTGGTGTCCAGTGTATGACCTCACACATGTCCATTGGAGGCACTGATGTAGGCATAAACACGAACCCCACAGAAACTGGTGTGGACAACTCGGCTACCCAGGGGGTTTGTCCATCCCAGCTAACATGCTGTGGAAAACTCCTTCCATTTATAATTTTGGCCACATGTCCCATAGAAATGTTCAGCACTGCTTGCGATGATGCCAAACGGTGCTTGCAAGTGCTTTGGCAAGGCAATGTGTCAAATCCAGCTTTCTAGCCAGGTCTGCTGGTGTGAGATGATGCTAGCTTGCTGTTTCCTCATGCTTTTCCAATTACAGCCCTAAAATGTGCAGGTGAGGTTTTGGTATCCCCTTGCCCCCACACGCACAGTGCTAGTCTTCAATAATCTACAGCTACAGGGTAGCTAAAAGCATGTGCAAGTTCTTGGGTGCAATCTCAGCACTGTTCATGTTTTCATGCCATCATGACATCTTCTTACTAATCTCAGGGAGAAATGACTTCTGAGTCAAGGGAAATGAAGGAGCTGGAGCCTCTATTTGCAGCACTCCTGCATAAGTGGGGCTTTCTAGCTATTAAAATACCAATATTATTCCATTAACTAGAACCGAGTGCCTCCACCAGCTAATGTGCTATTACTTATTAATGTGAAACCACTACCATGCTGGTTGGAGAATTATCTATCTTCCTGCAACCAGATTTTATTCATCTCACAGGGGTTACTTGCACTTTAGGATTTGTTGCCTGGGTCCAAAAGCAGATCCTTCTGGACGTGGCCATGTGCAGCACAACCTGTGTCCAAGCACCATGCCCTAGAGTAGGGATGATGTGGGACGGAGCCTGGACATCCCACCACTGCAAACACTTCCCCATGGGTGAACTGCAGAGCCTGCAGGGGACACATGAATACTGCCACAGAAAATCTCCCGTGGAAATCCCAGAGCAAAACTGTGTTGGGGTTGGATGTCATGAGATTTCACTGCTGGTGAACTTATTGAGACCAAAGGATGAAGACATGGATGCTGTTGAGAGAATAGTCATAGCTCAAAATCCTCCACCTACCAGCTGCTACAAGGCAGGCTGCTCCTTTTAGTTACTTACCTTTACTAGCACACTTACCACCTCCCCTCCCTAAACCTGAATTCTAGGGTGTTCCTGTATGTTACATCTTATCTCTTTCCAGATAGCAAAGACAGTTTTGGTGCTAATGCAAAGGCATCATTAAAGACAGAAACAAAATTTGTTTACTTATGGAATCTGCCCTCTGATCCAAGGTGGCATTTCCTCCTGGGCAAGGAGAAAGCAAGGATGTGTGTGCAGGAGAGCTGATTTTTTCTCATGCTTGGTGTGCTTTCACATGCTTATTTGGATATTCTGATTAATTACCCCATCTGAAAAGGGGTCTTATCCTCCCAGTGTTACCTGGAAGCTAATAGACATCGGAAGAAGGGAAACTGCCTCCTAAGTAAAGGCATTAAGCATATAGATAATGGCTTTTAGCTTTCTGTTTCCCAAATACCCTCTGTCTCCATGGGGCTTTCATAAATCACCCTCTCCAGAGCTGCTCTCAGGCTGGACCTTGAAATCAGATGTGCACAGTGCTTTTGGAAGCTAGCATGCCAGAAATGTCGATCTCACTTGAAGGACAGTTAAATGGAGTTAAATCCAGTTGGTGTCTGGTCATGAGTGGTGTCCCCCAGGGCTCGGTGCTGGGGCCAGTTCTGTTTAATATCTTTATTGATGACCCGGATGAGGGGATCAAGGGCACCCTCAGTAAGTTTGCAGCCTACATCAAGCTGGGTGGAAGTGTTGATCTGCTCACAGGTAGGGAAGCTCTGCAGAGATTTCTGGACAGACCAGATTGATGGGCCAAGGACACTGGTACGGATTTCAATAAGGCCAAATGCTGCTGCCCCTGGCAGTGCTACAGGCTTGGGGTGGAGTGGCTGGAAAGTTGCTCAGCAGAGAGAGACCTGGCGGTGTTGATTGACACCCTGCGTTCAGGTTCAGGTGAACATGGGCCAGCGGTGTGCCCAGGTGGCCAAGAAGGCCAATGGCATCCTGGCCTGGATCAGGAATAG
>WUAM01000164.1:3211329-3223871 GCA_024336885.1 Actenoides hombroni | reverse complement strand
GGCCAGCAGTGTGCCCAGGTGGCCAAGAAGGCCAATGGCATCCTGGCCTGGGTCAGGAACAGTGTGGCCAGTAGGACTAGAGGAGTGATTCTACCCCTGTACTCAGCACTGGTGAGGCTGCATCTGGAGTAGAGTGTTCAGTTTGGGGCCCCTCACCACAAGAAGGACACTGAGGCACTAGAGCATGTCCAAAGAAGAACAAAGAAACTGGTGAAGGGCCTGGAGCACATGTCTTATGAGGAGCAACTGAGAGAGTTTGGGTTGTTTAGCCTGGAGAAAAGGAGGCTTAGGAGAGACCTTATCACTCTCTACAACTAACTATCTGAAAGGTAGAGAGGTGGGAGTCAGTCTGTTCTCCCAAGTAACAAGAGATATAACAAGAGGAAATAGCCTTCAGCTGTGCCCAGGGAGGTTTAGGTTGGATATTAGGAAGGATTTCTTTACTGAATGGGTTATCAGGCACTGGAACAGCCTGCCCAAGGAGGTGGTTGAGTCCCCATCCCTGGAGGAATTTAAGAGTCACATAGATGTAGTGCTGAGGGATAGGGTTTAGTCAAGGTTTTCTCAGTGTTAGGTTAATGATTGGACTAGATGATCTTAAAGGTCTTTTCCAATCTAAGAAATTCTGTGATTCTGTGAGAGATGACATTGTGGGCTCTTCTTGTGAGTCCATACATGACTGGATGGAGAAACCTTGTGCATCCAGCTCCATGCAGCATCCATGGTCTTGGAGATCTCCTCCTAAAGCCCACATTAGCCAATGCTCTTCTGAGTTTAGGAAACATCTCTGAGGACAAAGACTTTGGTGGACATGGAGTCTGCTGTTGGCAACAAAGGCCATCTTGCCAAAGAACAGTGGCATGGCAGGAAGCCATGTGGCTGCTTTGATGCTCCCAGAAAGCTCCAGTGAAGCCATAGTATTAATTAACTTTTCTGAATTAGTTAACTGAACCTCTTCTATTTGGTGCCTGCCGTAAATTCTCCTCAGCAGATGTGTAAGGAGACCTAGATCTGCTCCTGTCTCCTACCACATTAAAGGGCTTTTTCTGGAAGTGCTCCTGCCCATGCCCCAGAGCAGCAACCTTGCCCTACAGTCTCCAGGTCATCTCCTCCCACACATTGTTTAACCTCTTCCTGACTTGCACCGCCCTGCATATGTTCTTGCCTTGCCCAGGTGCCACTGTTGCTCCAGCACAGCCTTGCTATCCTGCTACGGAGATCTGGATCATGCCCGGTTCTACACTCAGTCCTGCATGGGCTATGCTGAATTCCTTCTCCTTATTTTTGTTGAATACTGGCACATCGGTCCAGCAAAACACCCTGCTGATGTCCCTCATGGGAAAGTCTTTAGAAAGTTGGCAAAAACTAAAAATCCCTACTGAAGAATTCTGGGGGGCAGCTCAGAAAGCTTCCATCATTATATTGGTACTTCCCCCTGTAGGAATGTGTTTATTTGTGTGTATGATGATGTGTATTGTCCTTCTGCAGATTTTTAGAATAAGGTTTCTGAGTAACCCTGCTCTGCTCTGAGGAAGATGGGAGAAAATCAGGCAGGTTTCAATGTTAGTACTGTTCTTTGTAGAAAATGGTGTTAGGAGATGCCCAGAACAACCTTTCCCTTATGCTAAAGGCTGTGGACATCCTCCAGCCTGGTGCTGGACTTATAAAGGGAGTGCGAGGAGGAGAGCAACAGGGAGGACAGAAAGTGATGGTTGATGATGTGCTGTGTCCATTTGCTGCTATCTCCTTCGGCGAGCAGCAGTCTTTGCAGCACACCACATATGTGCCAGGAGCTAGCAGGATGGAGAGAATGCACTCATGTGTCTAGTGGCATCAATATGGAGATCAGGAGATGGTAGACAGATACAGGCTGTACTCCATCTGTAACAACCTTATTGCATTTCTTAGGTGAAATTGCTTGAGTGACCACAATTGTTTCATATCGGATGGCAGCATTTCAGCAGTCATGCCATATGTTACAGCAGACACTGGCTCAAAGCTCCTAAGACCACACTTGATCTTGCTCTTGCCTGTGTCACTGAAAATAGCAGTTTAAGGACAGATACTTGTGAAATAATATATTCCAGGCACCGTAACATGGAAGGGAAGTGGCATAGCAGGATGCACAGTAAATAGGAAAGCAGATAAAACTGAGGCCAGATTTATCAAGCAACTGTTTTACTCTAAAAGAAGTGAAAATCATAAGCTAATCAGAGCAACAATATTACATTTTATATTGTGCAGACTGCTATGCAGAAGCTGGACAGGCAAAAGTTTGGCTCAGCACGGTCAAACATTTTGGGTCATTATCATTCTGAGTGGCATGGTCCTCCATCGGTTCTTCAGTAGCCTCCTGGGGCCAGCAGTGCGCAGTGCTGTCAGGGTCCTGGTGTAGATGCAGCCTGGAGGACATACACAAGCACATTAAATGCAAAAAACCTTCTAAGGAACGAGGATTTGTGCTTGGACAAATACATGTATGGTGGATCTGGGCACCTATATAGGATATTCCTGGGAAAAGCATGGTGCTGTGGGTAGTATATCTTATTTCAACAACTGTGAGTCCTAATTATATATATACATATTTTTTTTTTTTTTTCCCTTTAAATGCTCCCTGTTACTCAGCAGTGACCATACTTACATACCTTGCAAAGGCGGTGTGAGGCTTGATTAGCCTGAATGTGCAATTCATTTGGGAAATGGGGAATGTTTCTTCATATTGGAGCTAAATATCATTAGCTCTAGTAATTGGAAGGTACCTGTTTCTTTCAACTAACCCAAATAAACATTGACTATTGGCTTAGCTCATGATTTTTCAGGGATTCAGTTATAATTGGCTCAGACTGCTACCTATAAAATATGGGTAAAATCCAGGGCAAGTCCAGGCTGGTATGATGTTAGTGCCACCAGAGCTGTATGGTCACATGGGTGCAATCCTGCCACCACTCCACCACAGACCACAAGTCCATGGATTTAGAGAGGACTGGAAATAGAGATGAAAACTGGGATCTGTTCCTTCCACAGTGCCTGTTCTTCCTAAAGCCATCAACAGGATGGACTCATATCCCATATCTAGTTACTAACGAAACAGTTCTGCTGAAATAATTCATAAAAAATGTGGCTTTCCCTCTCTCCACTACCACTGTAAGTGTGACAGCACCTCATTCCCACAGGTTTTTTCCCATCTGCTGACACCCATTTCAGTGGGCACCTGAGGCACGGTGCAGCCTATGCACTCATGCCCCAGTAGTGGTCACAGAGAGTTGGAGGAATCAAATCCCAAATCCTCCTGAGTGGAGACAGAAATACCCATTTCACACTCTTATTTAAACATTAAATCGCCAAATGAATCCTCTCCCAGTTCCTGCCTCTCTTTGGGTGATTTTCAAACAGAGGAGATGCTAAGCAGTAAACAACAGGTTTTTCTCAGCATCGTCTCACTCCATAAATGGATATTCTGGCTGCACTGTGGCAGGTTTTATTGTGTGATTAGGCTGACAGCATGCTAATGCTCTGCCCTAGACCTTCTACATTCCTTAGGCAAAATTTACACATCCAGAAAAGAAAAAAATTAAACATTCACAAACTGAGGAAACACTTTCTGTACTGGAAATTTTGACCATCTTCATGCCTTGGTTTGCAAGGTCTGAACCTTGCAGGTTTGGTCAGCTTCTGCTCCAGCATCTTCTAAGCCATTTACTTGACCCTGAAGACCTAAGTCACCTGCTTCCCCCCACACCCAGGTGACAAAAGCAGAGGAGGGCTGCCACTGGAGCAAAGTGAATGTGAAATGCAGCCTCCCCTTCCCAGGACAGGGTGCAGTCTGAGCACAGGCACAGTGGTTTTGCATTTCCCACCACTGGCAGTGATTCAAAGGCAGAGGTGAGCTAAGGGATGCCAGTGTGTGGGGATCTCACCATGAAATGAGCTGGGACTCCGTTCCACTTTGCATCCACAAGTTTTTTCCAGCTATCCCAGAAGCTGAGGGCTCTTCCACCCACATGAGGCATAAAACACAGACATCATTTACTTCATCATAGCTATTCCCTTTTCTGTATCTTATCCTGGTATTTGAGCACCTTTGCACTGGGGGAAGCATGTCCATGCTTGGAGGATTAACGCTTCTGAGCACACTGATGAGGTTAAGGCAGCGCAGTTCCTCATGTAGACAAGCCCAGATCTGCCCTTCTCAGGCTGGGCAAGGTTAGATCATCCCTGGATGTCACTGGAAAGACTCAGATGTGAAAGATCCATTTATACATACCTTGTCACAGCAAAAGATGGAGTTTGGATGGAAGGAGGACCATCACAAATAACTAAAAGTATAGATTCTTTAAACAGTGAGAAAGAGAATTTTTCTCCTATCTTGTGCCAGAAAGAACACACCAAAGCGGGTTAGAGAAACTCTCCTTCTGGTCCCTTGCAGTTTCCTTTTGGGCAAACCTTTTGAGTGATCTGTCCCTGTTTTTTCTTTTATGGTTATCATCTGATAAATTTTTTGTAGCTGTCAGGTCTGGGGGAGAAGAGCCCATGGAGCACCCCATGGCCGCAGGCTCCAGCAGTTCTTGGGGCAGGGGAGACCCTGCACCCTGGCACACACCATCTGAGGACTGGCACCATTTGCCATTGAGAAGACTGATACAAAGATTGCACTCCCCAGTAGCCTGGAAATACTGGTGCAGGAAGCATCACATTCTCCAGCTGATGATCCTTGTTAGGGTATTTCTTCAGCAATGCTAACTGAAAGTTTCTTGCTTCTGCTTCCCCTTCCACAGTTTCCAAGAGGAAAGGAAAAGTAGGGGAAGCACCAGGGAGTCCCACAAAGATGTTCAGATCTAGAAATCATAGAGGCGCACCTGCCAGTCTGTGACTGGTGCTGGGTAAGGAACAAGTGGGTGCATGAGTTTGTTTTGGGGAATACAGGAAAGAGCTGGGGGAATCTATGGGGGTTTAGGGCAGAGGAAAGTGGGGGATATCTTTGTAATCATTGAAATTATAAAGCTGCACCTCTTTTCTTGAAGAGCATCTCACAGTCGGCAGTAGTTGCTCAAACTGCCATGAAATTTCTGGCTTGTTGAGTTTGAAGTCTCTCATGGTGTTCCCAACCAGCCCTTGCTACTGGACTTGCTGCCAGCTCTCTCCAGCCTGGATATGGACCTGTCCCTGCCTAAGCCAGGGTGCTGTGCATCCTCTTCCAACACTGTGGATCCAGCCAAGAGGATCAGTGCTGTGCAGGCAGAAAATGAATCCACAGATGAAGTCTGATATTGCTTCTCATGAGGAGGTGGTTTTGAGCTATCCATGATTTAATCATAACTCTAGGATGGGAACAGATCTAGTAAGATACAGCTTATTGCCTCTTATTGCTGCTTCCTTACACACCTCAGGCAACCATCTTTTCTGACAGTTTATTTTCATATTTACCCACATGTATGCACTCAAGGCACTCATCTCACTGTAGCATCCCAGCTTTTGGTATAGCAGGTACCACGTCAAAAACAGGGAAAGGGGTAGGCTGTGCTATGTGGCCATGCAGGGTGCATGCAGTCTGCACCTCAGACTTTCCAGCTCATTGATGGTCTATTTCCCCCTCTCCACCAGCACAGAGGACTAAACCTTCCTTGTGTCCTCATGCCAATGTGCCAAGGAGGACACATCCTGCAACACTGAGAGCAGCCAAGCACCTTGTGACATTATTCTAGTCCTATAAAATGAAATAAGTCTCTGAGGTGGAAGGGAAATGCTGAGCCTTTCCAAGGAAAAGTCAGCACAAAAGGCTCAGAAATGGATAAAAGCCTAAAGTCATCCTTAGCTAAAGCCAGATTTGAGCTTCCTTACATATGAAGTGTAGAAAAGGCAAATACAGTGTTGCAAAGGAGCTAGGAAAAGAGAAAGGCATAGCATTTTTAGTTGGACAACTATTGCTACTTTGTTAAAATATTTCTATTTCTATGCAAATATGTAGAAAACTGCTTAACTCAAATATAAGAACCTATTCTTCAAACTGTTATTGGTTAGTAAACCCATATAATTTGTGAAAATAAACACTTTTTTCTCTGGAGGCATGGCAACTTTATATGTGCATTCCATGTTTTCAGGTTTGGGGTTTTTTTTCCCCAAAAGATGTGTGAGCATGTGCAGGGTTGTAACTCTGCAACTGTTAACAGTCATCACTGGGAGGGGAAGGGTCCTTAGGATTGCAGGTCTCATTAAGGTATTGGTGGGTCCCAGCCAGCAGAAAGAGCAGCCAAATGCCTTTAGGTATTAAAACGAGCTGCAGACAAGTACTTCATGAAGGTATTGAGGTACCTTCATTAAGAGATAAATCAGGCAGATAAACAAGAGCTTTTCTCATTACAAAAGCAGAGTAGGGGCTGTAGGGGTCCTGCCTGCAGGCATGGGCCTGAGTGCCCCAGAGGGAAGCAGAGTGGTGGGGCTTCCTACAGTGCTCATAGGGGAAAAAGTGGAAAATGCCTGTCTTCTGGTTTGAAGAATATATGCTATTTACACGGGCTGCCTACCTGTCTGGCTAAGGTCTCCTTCCAGCCCTGAGTTTTGGCTGAGGAGGAACCATGGTGCCTGTGTGGGGTGGCACAGGCTGTACAGAGTGATCAGCTGAGAAGGCGGGGGAGGAATAAACAACCCCCACCACAGCTGCAGCCAGCAACTCAATGGAGCCTGCCAAGCCCCAAACCATTCCAAAGAGCCACTGGTTGCATAGACAATCCTGTCCACATGCTGGCTGCTTCCTTCTCCTGCTCCTCCTCCTCTCTGCCAGTCAGGGTACAGGAGCTGCTGCCCTCCACCATCTCCACCACTGCCCATCAGGGAAATTTGGCCAAGATCAGCTAAATGTGGCAAAAAAAAAAACCAACCAGAAAGAATTCTAGTAGTTGGCTAGAAAAAGAATTGCTTATCCCCTAGGAATGAGACAATCTGCAACTTCCCAGTACACCACAGAGCCCTTAGGAGTTTGTGTGAGCCTGGGCTGCATGGAAACTGCAGGGTTGTGGGTGCAGTTTGTTTTGCAGTGCTCCACCCATGTGTCTTTTACCATTTCTCTCTGAATCCTGCAAAAGTGCCCTACAGGTAACTAGGTAACTAATGCACTGGAGTTTATAAACAGCCGTGTTTAAAACATTCCAAAATTAGCTTTTCTGCAGTCCAGATGGTGCATCGTGAATGCTTAATGGCGTGGTATAAAGATTTTACTGGCACTCGTGAGGGGTCATCTGAACAGCTTAGTTGCGCCTCTTCCCTCCATGTGTAATGCATCTGTTGAAGCCCATGTCAGGAAAACTCTGCATCCCACCACTTTGCATTTTGTGCGTGCGTGTGTGTGTACATACAATTACTAAATGACAGTAGATAATACTGAAAGAAAATCTCAGCAAACCATACTTTACATTGATGCTATCTTAAATATTCAGTTAACTCTCTGTTTTCCTGTCTCATGCTGACTCCTGCTCATTCAGTGTTTTCACCTCCTGCAAGTCTAGGCCCTCTGCTGGGGTAAAGCAGTGGTGTGGTGCTTGTGTTGTTGGGCTGGTTCTTGTTGGGCTTCCCATTTCCCAAGGGATGTCCAGACTGAAACACTGAGATGGCAGAGCCCTAGGGCAAGCTGTTAGGCTTGGAGCAGAAACCCTGGCTTGGGCCAGGGCTTAAGCTCCACCATGTCTTACTACCTCCTCACAAAGCTTCTTCCCAGCCCCCCAGAATAATCAAAGCTCCTTCCAAAGAAAAGCTACTTCCAAGGACTATTGAAGTGTTCTTGTAGCATCAATATTCACATCTTTTTTTTAACATTAATAAACACTTTTTTTTCCCCCTCAATTTATTTTGCAAATAAAATCACAGATGGCTGAGACAGGGCACAGCAGTACTGGGAGACAGTGGTGTTGACCATCATGTGCTCAGAGGAGGGAGACAGCAGGTCTAGCTCTGCAGTGGCCAGCAGCTGTCACAAGGGAAACCTGGACTTTGCAGTTCTCTGAACACCTTTGCGAGAGATGTTTTGATGAATAGTGAGGCCTGTCTGTTTGACAAATGGTTTGTAACACTGCTGTAAGAAATATCTCTGGGATGGTGTCTGCATGAGGACCCTGAAGCATATAATAGCCAACCTTCTCTTTGCTGTACCCATCAGCATCAAGGTTAGAGCAGTGCAGGTAGGGCCTCTTGGTGATTTTTGCATCTCTGGTGGACGAAGAAACTTAAAGCTGAGCTGCACGGCACTCAGAAGTGCTTTGGGACATGTCTGATTTCTCTCCCCTCTTCTGGAGCAGCAGCACCTGGGATGCAAAGCAAAGGCACGTGGTCACACTTACAGCAATGTAGTGGGAGCTGTGGTTCACCATGGCACCGTAATGGATCACACAGAAAATAATGGCTGGAGATTTATGTCACTGGCAACAGAGGGTGCGACACTACTCACGAAATGCCCACAAATTCTTATCTATTGGTTTATATATATTGCCATGGTTTGGTTTTTTTAATATGGCACATAATACTGACAGTTATGGAGAGATAAAAAAAAGTCTACTGGATCAGCTTGTCAAGGTCATATAAAAAACATGTACTCAGCCAGATTTAATCAGAAAGGGAGAAAGCAGAGCCCTGCACTGCTCAGCCTCCCCGGTCCTTGGGGTTTCCATATGATGATGAGAAGATGCCTGAACAAAGTTTCCAGTCCTGCTCAGCCACAAGTGTGGGTTTTTTTCATGATGATCCTCCAAGGCTGGATGTGGACGCCTGAGGCCATGGTGTAGGACCACTCATGCCACAGGGGCAGTTTGTCCCCTCCCTGTGCATGAGGATACAGGCACAGGCTCAGGGAGCCATATCAGAAAGTAAGGCTTCAGCTTCATTTTTGGTTCCCATTACATGGTATCCATGGAAACGAGGATGACTTTCCCATCCTTTTCTGGGGCAGGCGCAACATTCACTGCAAAACAGTCTCTTCTACTAACATTTTGCAGAATAGCTCCACAGGGTGACTGGTTTTTTTTATCCAAAAAGCCTGTGGCACAGCCGGTCGGAGGGAGTGAGTCTCTTTAAAGCCTCCCATGCAACATGGTATTTCTCAGTGGAGCTGAGGATCCTCTTTCCAGCTGGATTCCATGGGAGAGGAAAGCAGCCAGCACCCCATGCTGACACCAAACCCCTTCCCAAAGTGCCCGGGAACAGAGGGAGGTGGTGAAGCAAGCAGGGGCACAGAAAGGCTGTGAAGCAAGGAGATGCTGGAGGAAGGCAACAAGATGAAATGCTCACCTGGCTTCAGGAGCAGAGTTGTTTTGAGGCCATTGGTGCTAAAGATACCAAGTTTGGCAGGTATTGTTCCCATAAATATGTGACATCACAAGTCTGACAGGGAACTCTTCTTCTGCTTAGACCTGGAAAATTTCTTGTATGTTTTGAAGACCTAAGGGAAAAACATGTTTTTTAAAAAAAAGCATCCCAAATTTAGGAAAATGTAAATAACTTCAGTAGTTATACCATTTATCAGAATTATTCTGTTTTAATTCTTCAAGAGGGAATAATGTTTTACGCAGTTAACACAGTGATGGAGCTGATGGACACATTCACAAAACAGAGCAGCAATTCTTCACTTTCAAACGATGAGAGGTCATCAGTACGCACTGAAGTGCTTACGCACGTTTGGCTCACTAATATATTTCTAACTTGTGGAAAAATAAAACACTGAAAATAAAAAGCAGCTGTCTAACTGACTTTCAAACAAGGAAAAGGCAGCATCCTACAGCTCAGCAATGGGACATCAACAGCAACTTAATGGAATAAAGCAAAGGCTTGAAAAATGAATGCTTGTTCTCTCTCCTTTTTTCTCTGCAATGTCACTAACACAACACCACAGAGCAGCATTAAATTAGGTCCACAATATTGAAGCATTGAGTCTGTAAGCATTTTAATTGCTTCATACCATTCATTTCTGAAAGAAAAGATCTTAATTTGAAATACTTTAGTTATAAAAAGCATTTTGAAGAGCTGAGTGTAGCAGAAATAATGTCATGCTAAACATCTCTCTAACATTGCTTCACTGTTGACTCTGAGAAAAATTAATTTACAAGAATGTTCCTTCTACATTTCTTCTTCACATATCCAGTTTTCCATATCAGAAAAAGAAATTAAACAGATTTTTCTTTTCTCCCAAGGTTTGCATTTTTCCAAAAGACTCCCATCTCTCAATTTAGAATTATAGAATCATGGAATCGTTATGGCTGGAAAAGACCTCCAAGATCACCAAGTCCAACCTCTTACCCAACACCTACATGACCACTTGACCATGTCCCGAAGTGCCTCATCTGCCCGTTTTTTTAACACCTCCAGGGATGGTGACTCCACCACCTCCCAGGGGATCCTGTTCTACTCTTTCAGTAAATAAATTCTTCCTAATATTTAATCTGAACTTCCCCTGGTGCAACTTGTGGCCATTTCCTCTTGTCCTGTTGGTAGTTACGAGGGAGAAGAGGCCAACACTGGCCTCACTACAACCTCCTTTCAGGTAACTGTAGGGAGCAACAAGGTCTCCTCTCAGCCTCCTCTTCTTCAGGCTAAACAATCCCAGATGCCTCAGCCTCTCATAAGGCATGTAATTTGCTCCTGATCCTCCTGCATTTGTATCTCTGTGCTGGATTTTTTCTGGTGATCATAGAATCATAGAATATCTTGGGTTGGAAGGGACCTCTAAAGGTCATCTAGTCCCACCTCCCTGCAGTAAGCAGGGACATCCTCAACTAGACCAGGTTGCTCAGAGCCCCATCAAGCCTGACCTTGAATGTCTCCAGGGATGGGGCCTCCACCACCTCCCTGGGCAACATATTCCAGTGTTCCACCAGCTGATCAAGGGATGGGGATCTTGTAACCATACATGCCATAGCCTAGGTTTTCAAAGCCATCAAAGACTTTGCTCCTACTTCCTTTCATATTAATGAAAAGGGGTTTACACATCCAAACAGCTTGGAAAGATTTGACCCCATCATTGTTCTGTGCCTGCATACCCTGATTGAATGAAGAGGAACAACTTGCTTTCACTCACTTGTTTTCCTAACGATTTGTTGTTCTGGCTTCCTAAGGAAATCTGCTGCTCTACTTTGAGGTCCTACTGTTCCAGTTGCCAGATCTGGCGGCCACTTTCTCCAGCACTCACCATCTGGGAGGTACTACCAAAACCAGCTGGGATCTGGTGGGCAATGGGGTTGAAAGGTGGACAGGGAATGTTTCTGGACATGTGGTGGCTATAGGGACTGGGCCTTGATGGCGTCAACCTCAGCTTATGGTGTCACCAGCCTTGTGAGAGAAGGGTGGGACTGAGAGGCCAGCAGGCTTCATGACCCCAAGGTGGGATGTGATCTGATGGCTCTGGGTGCCTGAGTCTCTGCCACCCCCTTTTGCAGCACTGCTTCCAGCAGCCACCACAAATTGTTTATATTGCAATCCCTCCCAGTGGGAAGCTGCTTTTCTGTGAAGTATCATGTCCATTAGCTGTGTTTATGGATGCTTATGCTCATGCATAAAGATGCTTAAAAAGGGATCACATGCTCAGGCTGCCATGAAACCACCTCTGATGGCAAATTTCTAGGGGGGACTTTTGTCTCTTTAATTAAGCACTGCTTAATTAAACTCTAACCCCACTGCCCCAAACCATACTCTTTAGAAACAAAGACAGGCTGCCTGGGTGTGAAGTGCCCTGCTACACACAACCTTGCTCTGCAAAAACAGCCATGCATGCACCCAGCTCCCAGCTCCAGTAGCACATCTGGGACACCCTGGGCGCTCACTGGGGTCTTGACTCTTCCCAGGAGGGACATGGGGGAAGAGATTCACCAATTCTGATGCTTTTTGTTGGCAGGGCCATCCCTGGTACATGACATTACACCACAAATCCATCTGTAAAGTTTTGCCCCACCCTGACAATTATTTTTTCTGGGTGTCATTTTGGTGGCTCAGAACAACTAAGCAAAGCAAGCAATGGGAGACACCACCAAAAGCACTGAAATCTTCACTCCTCTCCAAAGCAGCAAAGCAGACCATCTTCTGCAGGTTTTGCTCTGCACAAAGCTCGTTTTATTGCATCTAATGTGAGATTCAGCAGCCAGACAGCAATACAAAGAGACTAGACTTGATGTTTGTTTGGTGGCTGTGCAGAGCCCATGGAAACATGCTGGAGGATGTTTTTTTTCTTCCCCTGTTGAAATTTTTACCTGCTGGTGAGTCACTGAAGGGCTGGCTGAAGGAGAATATCATGCATGATTATTTGGAAGAACAATCTGGCACGCTAAGTCCTGTCACAAAATGTGTGATTCATAATATACAGGACAAAATGCAACATAAATGTCTTAGAGGATCCCTTGCCTCATTTAATTCCCCCATTACAGTATTAACCATGAGGCAAGGAAGATGTGGGACTCACCAGGCACTTCCCAAGCACAGACCCTGGTCCTTTCCAAGCACCAGAGGGCCCACGGTCCAGTGGCTGGCCAGGCGCAGACCCCTTGGTCCTTGCCCCCCCCGGGTCCCCGGCGCAG
>WUAM01000164.1:3196289-3208392 GCA_024336885.1 Actenoides hombroni | reverse complement strand
CTGCTAGTGCTTCCCAGGTAAATATGTCCCCTAGGGGCATAGAAGTTTTGATTTATAGAGAAGGCAACAGGTCAGTTATCCAGGTGGTTTAAGTTGCCGTGCTGTAAAATTCACTGGCAGCAGAAGATGTGCCAAGTCTGCATCCCTACAGCAGGCTCAGGATCATGTGGAAGGAGAGTGGAGCAGAGCAATCTCTGGGTGCTTCCTCCCAGCAGCATCGACTGTGTGTCATCTTCAGGAATGAGCAGGAAAATAAGCAGGAAGGAGCTGCAATGAATCTGTGAAAGAAAAGGTGTGTGGACCAGAAAAAGATTATTGGAGAAAGAATCTACTACAAGTGACTAGAAGCTCTAGGGTACAGCAGAGGCTACCTCCACCCAGCTAGGTCTGAAGCTATTCCTGTAACCTGTATTAAGATTTCTTACCCCAGGTATGTATCAAATCACTGTTGAGCACATCAGGAGTAGAAAACAAATTGCAGCAAATCGTTGTGCTGACCCTGTAATCGATGCCTTAGCAAGATAATTCCTCAGTGGATCCCCTCCTCCAACAGAAGGTCAGCAATGCCTAGCTGCCAGGTCTGCAAATTCCCTATTAACCCCAGGAGTTATAGACTGTGCCTAAGTATTATTTGCTCTTCTTAGTTAATGAGGTTATAATTAGAAACTGAAAATCTTACCACTGGTTAAACAAGCTGGCGCTGAATGGTTTGCAGCTCCCATGAGTAATGGAGCTGCTTTATTTGCAGGGTTACACATCAAGTCGTTCAGATAGAAGCTTTGCACCGAGCTTGTTTTCATCAGGGAGAAGCCCAGTGCTGCTGTTCGAGGGCAAGGCATATTTTTTCTTTTCCATTTGGTTCATGTTTCTCTCCCTACAGAGGAGGTATGCAGGTGCATATGCTGCCATTTCAATGGCAGGTATCCCATTGCCCATGAACTGGGATGACTGAATCCCCTACCTGTGCTCTGTGCATCACCCTTTGTCCCTCTTCTTCATCATTTTTAGTTCCATGAGCTGGTTTTTACCTTTCTCTTCAACTCAAGGAACTTTCTACTCTGGGACTTTGAAGGTGACTAGACTTTTTTTGTAAAACTTGAAAAACTGATAGACACCCCTTCCCACTGAAGAGAACCAGGTGTCAGAGGAGCTCCTGTCACGGAGACCTCAGCCTCAGCCTTCCCAATGGACCCCACATGGATGCCCTTGGGGCTTCTGACTGACCTACACTGCTCAGGGTTGTCTTTAAGTCTTGCTCTGCACAAGCTGGACACGGGAGCACGGTGTGCAGGAGAGGGCAGGGTCCTACTGCTCCCAAAAGTCTCTAACTGAGCTGTGCTGGCTCATGGTGCTTGTTAGTCATCTGGGAACCACTGATGTGAAGTGAATGATGCAACGTGCTCCTTTCCCAAGCACTAATCGTGGGGTCACTGCTGACTCAGAGGCGATGTTTAACAACTGGGAGTCCTGCCTGCTGCACAGGAATACCTACTGATGGCAGCAGGCAGCCCGCCAGCACCTGCCCTTGAGCTCAAGCGGGTGGTGGCACACAAATAGGGGAATCATGGAGATAGCACCTGCACTGATGTCAGAGGGCTATCTCAGTGATGTTTGAGGGAGAGTTGTCCAGGTGACTCAAACAAAAAACACCCTGTCAGACAAAGCAGATCTGCGTTTAGATTGCAGAGATGCTGCTCTTCATTATTGAATTGGTCAAACAATTAACATAATTTTTCATTTTTCAGACCACATGAGTCTCTGTAAGAATTTAAATATTGCCAAAGACCTGATGCTGTATCCAAGGTTTAAATATAACCTCCTTGTAGCTGATAAGAATAGAGGAAATAAATAAATTTAAAAGGCATGTGTAAATGAAGACATTTTTAGAAGAACTTAAAACCAGAGCAAACCAAAAATATTTCATGAGCTGGGAGGAACTCCAGGATCGAACCTGGAGTGTCTGATCCTGGACCGAGGAAGCTATGGAGGAAAATAAGTCATTCACTCTGTAAAAAGCAAACTTCTTTATAGGATGGACCAGGGCAAATCCTGATCTGCAGCCCTCAGCCTTGCACCTGTGCTGTGAGCACCCCTTCGGTTCACCAAGCACCAGTTCAGGATCCCGAGCGGGATCTGGTACCCAGCACTGCCAATGCTCCGCACTCACTGGGATGCTCCCCATACCTGGTGTTATTTCCCTCCAACAGTGGGGTAGTGTGAGGAGGGGGTCATACCTCAGTTTTTCCAGAGCTGCTACCCCTGAGCTCCCATGCAAAAGGCCTGCACAATTGGAGTTGCCCAACCTCAGGTCCCTGCTGGAGCAGGTCCTTACCACTGGACCCAATTTCACCCAGTTTTAACCCAGATCCAGCATTCCCAGAGCCAGCCTCTCCATTTCCCTGACTGGCAATACTTCACTTAGGCATCCAGCTCTGGTCACATCAGCTCATGTCTCCCCTGCACATTTCTGGCTGGCTGAGACTATGGACAAAAAAATTTCCAGCTGCATTATTCTGCAATGACACCAAGTAGCCACTTCATGCCGAATGTGTGAACTCCCGTCTGTGCTCCTAACAGTTGCCAAGCAGTCTAGTTGGTTGCTTTAGGACAAGGAATAGTTTTAATGATGTTGCCCTTGTTTCTCCAAATGTACTTGTCATTCTGCAGCTGATTTTTGCCATACAGCTGTCGTTAGCAGGAGTTTGCAGTGGGCTTCCCAACACACCTTTCTCAGCTGGCCCCTTTCCCTGGTAGCATTTTAGTTGCTGTTGAAGGCAAGTGACACATGGACATACATGAAGAGCACATGGGAAGCAGAGAGAGGGGCAGTGGGGGAGGTCATTTTTCACACCCTCCAAAGCAGTGCTCCCCTCTGTGTTTACAGGGAGAAGATGAGAAAGGATTTGGGGTTTTGATGTATATGGGGGGTGCAATTTGGGTTCAAAGCTGAAGCAGTTTACCAGAATCTCAGCATCTAGCATGCTGTTGTCATTGGTTTTTGCTGTGGTTGCTGGAAAGCTCACGGGTCTGCACAGCATTCTCACGAGCTCCATGTGGAAACTGGAAAAAACATGTCTTGGTGTTAGGGAAGAACCAGCATGGTAGAGCCAGTGTGGGCTTGAGGGATGTATCACATGTGCCTTCCCTGTTGTGGATTTTTGGTGTTGGATTTGAGAGTTCAGTCTGTCTCTGCCTGCTTTTGGTTGGCATGGAGAGCGTTTAAGCAAATCAAGAACTGTATTTCATACTGCATGATGCTGAGAAGAAAATCTCTCTCAAAGTGACTTCCCCATCTCAGATCTTTCCAGTGGGCTTTGCAGAGGCAAGAAACCCAGAAGGTTTTCCTAATTCGGCCAGGGGCTCTTGAGTGGATCCAAGTGCTTTGTTTTCCTTTCAGCAAGGAAGCAGCACCAACCCTGACAGAGCTTTGCAGAGATGCTTCAGCTCTAGAGATGAAAAGTGGTATTTTGCCTCTGTTTTGACTTTTTGTTGCATTCACTTCCAAGACTCCTGTAATTATTTTGCTTTGTTTGTTTTGTTTTCAAGCAAAGAAACACTATTTCAACCTAAATTTAGTGGCCTGTGTTTATGAGCAGTCTGCAATTAGCAAACAATGTATCTGTGTGCATGATGGCAGTGGAGGAAAGGGACGATGTTAGTATGCTGGGTAACATTTTTTTCTTCCAAATAAGCAACATGTAGGAAAATACAGTTAAGCCTGTGCATTCCTGAGTGCTCCTTTCCTGATGCAAACATGGATATTGATGATAGGGCTATTGATAGAAGCTGTCTCTGAACTGCTTCACCCATTTCAGCAAGCGCTCTGCAGCTTGCTCCTTTCACCCAGACTGTCTGCATCTCACATCCCACACCCTGCACCCTACACCCCTCTCCCAGCTGCTTAGAAGGTGTTTGCAGCCTTTGCTTGTTTCTATAGTGGTACTGAAATCAGAAAAGGGAAGCACTGCATATTGACAGTATCCTTTCAAAGAATGTTCAATCCCTCTTTAATCTAACTGTTGCAAACCCCACAACCCCTGCTTAACTGCATTTTTAATGGTCTACACCAGTGTTCTCCCTTGCCCCATCTGCTACAGGATGGTTGCACCTCTGTCACACACTCTTCCCTTCCCTCTGCCCTTTCCTGAGGATGTGCCTGGCAGCATATTCAAATCGTATTACAAAAGAGAGTGGTTACTCTCCAGTTTGCTAGCTTGGAAAGGGCTGGAATTTGCATTTTAGCTCAGAGGAAGGAGATCTGCTGCCATCTGCACCTGGTGAGAGAAAGAGCTCCACAGCTGGAGGCAGCTGCCAAACTTCTGCTAAACATGGCTCCTGTGAAATAAAGCAGGCTGCTCAGTTCTGCACTGGGTACAAGTGTTAAGTCTACATTATCAGGCAAAGTGGTTTTAATAACAGAATGTATTTGGATTGCATACAGCTGGGTCTAGGCATGACAGAAAAGACAGAAAATGGCCATAGGCATGCAGAAAGAGGGTTGTTTTTTTCCCTTTCCATAGTTTAAGCATCGAGATCTGCTGGGTTATCCTGATACTCATGTGAGTACTAAACACAATTCACATCTCCTACACACATGCACTGCGGAGTAGAATGAAACGTCTGGAAATATTACATCAGATACAATCAACCTGTTGTCAACCCCATCATGGGGTTGCTAAAATAAAAAGAAGGAAAACAAAATCATAGAGTCATAGAATGGCAGGGGTTGGAAGGGACCTCTGGAGATCATCAAGTCCAACCTCTCTGCCAACACAGGAAATTGTAATGCTATCTCTTTAGTGAATAGGCAAGCACTCTGTATTTGGTGCAGAACTTCCTGAGAGCAAAGTCCAGGACAGGGAGGGGTATGATAGATAGGGGTAGGTGCAGCAGATGATGACTTTGTGGGTTAATGATGCCATCATATTGACTCACATAATATATCTAGGTAGTTAAATATACACAGAATTGTTTTTTCTAACGATGAATACTTTGGGGCAGCAGCTGACAGCTGTTAGAGATGAAGGCTGTGCAGGAGTTGTGGGTGAGCACTGGGGCCAGCTGCTGGAGTTGCCCATGGGGCTCTGCCATAAACAAACACCAGCAGCCCCAGGGACACCCTGAGTGGTACCTGGTGGGGCACCACTGCCTTTCCTGGTGCAGAAGTGACTCTCAAGGTGAATTCAGGTGTGCATGTGGCACTGCATCCTGCCCCAGCTCTGCGAAAGCCTCCATCCTCACCATCACCCTGCACCAAAGGGGTCTCTGGCTTGGGATTTCACATATCGAGAACAAGATGGTGCGTTCCAGGCTGCCTCTGAGGGCTCGTGGCTCCTGGCCACAAGCATACCAGTGTGCGGACAACTGCCTGCTGGTATTTAGGCTGGAGCCTTGGCCGTAGTAAATGTACCAGCACAGAGGCAGCATTTCTAGGGGCTCAGAGCAAAAGCCGAGACTACTGCTTGAGGACATCCATCTGTGTAGTCCACTCAATACAGGAGCTGTGGGGCAGATGATCTTTATGCCGCCTGCCTGTAGGGGCAGCCCTGCTTTCCGTGGAGAGTGCCAGTGCCCTGGGGGTTACTGACTCAATTGCAGAAAAACTGAGAACACTTCATTCCCCTCCCTCCTTATTTGTTTTTCATGAGTCACTCCATAAATAACTATTCAAGTGAAACGCTCAGCTGGGACTGTTTCAGTGCTACGGCTACGGTTTTGCTGGTACAGAGTGCCAGCGTAGCCCTGGGGAGAAGCCTGGCATCATGAGCTGCAGATCAATCTGCAGGTAGTCTTTGAATACCAGCAGCAATCGAGTC
Source organism: Actenoides hombroni (assembly GCA_024336885.1). Lineage (NCBI taxonomy): Eukaryota > Metazoa > Chordata > Aves > Coraciiformes > Alcedinidae > Actenoides > Actenoides hombroni. Next base: position 3,202,576 of record WUAM01000164.1, on the reverse strand, counting down.
ATTTGGTTCCTTGGACAAATACAAATTGAAAAGGTAATATTTAATCAGCATTTAAGTAAGCAATATAATAGCTTGTGGTCTTTGCTCAGACTTGTTTGTTCTAGTCTGGCTTCTGTACAAAAGCCAACAAAGATCTTGAGGGCTTTGTTCCACTGTTCCCAGTCACATCTTCACGTTCATGTCTTGCTTTTTGGGAGGCTGCACTGCAATCACACAACTCTGCTTTGTAAACCTCACTGGCTCCTGTTCATCTCAGGCTGCTGTAAATCAGAAGGGGTCTTGATAGCATCCATGTTATCGGCATAAAAGTGATAAGAGAGTCAGTCACATCCAGCGTAGCAGGGCGATTCATTGCCTTGCTATTTGCAGGCTGGGCTTGCATAGGTGTTCTGGATGCAAAGGACAGGGAATAGCCATGGCTCATCATGCCCCTTCCCCTCCACGCCTCTAGTGTCATCCATAAAACAATGGATAAAACCATCTTGATGAGGATGTTTAGAGTGTCAGTGGGAAGGAGACAGGCCTACAGGAGCCACACTCGGTTCTTAGGGTATTTTACTTCTATGGCTGTGGATTATGCTTACCAAATATTTCTGTATTTTTGGGACTCTTCCAGCAGAGATTCTGAGGGGTGGACCTGGGGAGAGGTGGGATGCAGGGAACACTGCAGCTGCACAGGGAAACTACAGCAGGGTTATGGATGGACTCTGGCACTATAGCCCAGGTCCAGACCCAAGTGCCAGAGCAGTGGGACGTGCAAAGCCACAGCAGTAGGACCAGAAGGAGAGGATGGGCAAGCACCGGGCTCCCACCCTGCCTTCCTCCTTGACCTCTTCCTCTTTGTTTTCTTCCTGTTGCTCTGAGCAAGCTGCTGAGTAAGAGCAGCAGGAGCAGGAAATTCTCTATTTGGAGGGTGAGATCAGAGTGTTGTTCCTGCTAAGCAAAAGCAATTTATTTTGCTTTGCTGGCGATTTCATTGCAGTCATGCCAGGAGGCTGGGCAGCACGCTCCTCGTCCGGCGTGCTCGCAGGCTGCTTGTTTTCTTCACACCATCATGATAGCATAGATTGTAAATACAATTACACTGGTTTCACAAACTAAGTATTGCAGCTACTGTAATGAAGTGTGAGTTGCATTATTAAGAGCCAGTCATAAGTTTTTTTCCACGCCCATTTTCACAATAAGTAATTATACTTATTCCATCCTGAGGACTCTAAATTTTAATTATATTTTAAATTGTTGCGAAATGCTTGATCTGACGTGAGAGAAAACATAAGGGGAAAAAAAGAAGTAACCTTTCATCTAGCAATGTTACAATGATTAACCAGATTAATCTTTCAAATCTATCTTGTTTTGGAGTTTTATTAGCTAAGAAAGTGCTTTGGGACTTTATATTCAGGGATTTAAGTTATGTATTTATTTGGTTTTGGCTCTGAAGGCTTACAAAGAGATACTTCATTGGGTGCAAATGATATTTCTCTTACAATGTAGAGGACGCCTTTTCTCTGCCTAAAAGAAAAGCACAATTCTGTTGCCTTTCTTTATAAATGGTCCTTTCAGTTCAAGAGTTTGCATAGTAAAGCCCACACAAAAGAGAGCAAAATCTGATTCTCTAAGATCATCTCTCAAAGTCACAGTTTTCTTTCAAAATTTGTAGTACAGCAAGCAAAAAATTACAAGTTTATGACAGCACTGCTTTGGCAGTGTCCATTTTGGCCAGCAACACATTGGTACAAAATGATACAGCTGTCCCAGATGCACATTAACACCCCTGCTCCACATGGGTCACGGCAGCAGACCCAAATCCCTCACAATCCACAGTGCCCACACATTAATTTATATTCTTAAATCATAGCTAAAGCCTTCATCTTGTTTCCTCCTCTCCAAAAGTGTTTACATGAGGTACCCGCATTTTTGAAGGATGAAATCAGAGGAGGTGCATTTTGCCTTATGTGAGTATGAGAAGAGAAAGCTGAAGAGTTTTCCATTTAATTGGGGAAAAAAAACCCTATAGTTAGGTTTCTTTGGTCCCCTCAGAGTCTGCTTCGTGGCTTGGATAGCACAAAGCTGTCTGTAATTCCATAGGTTACTAGACTTCCTCTGCCCAAAAAGCATCTCATGCTTTCCCCAGCTTCCTTCTCTGCTCAGAGAGCTGGGCAGGTCCTAGTGTCACTGGAGTCAGGGGAACAGGGAAAGCTGCTGAGCTCTCCTGGCCCCTCTGGAGCACAGCACATCAAAGGATCTGGGCCAGGTCTCCTGAATATGCTCTTCTTCCATGCTCTTTGCATTGAGGCAGTTCTTGTTTGCCAAAGAAATTGCAGTAACTGTTATTATTTTAAAGTTGTAGGGGGAGGAACAAGCACACTTTAAGTTGCTGTTTTTTTCCTGAGGCTATTTGTCTATTTGAAAAAAAAGGCACTTTCTTTTTTCCAGAGTGAAATACTGCAGCACTCCAGCACAAGATCTGCTAGTGCCATCCAAGCACAAACCCTCATGGGTGAAGAGAGGTGACCTCCTCAAAAAGGTGAAACCTCTGGTGTTGGTTGCTCTATCCCATGGGGCTCTGCTTGAACCCCCAAGGTCTCACTCCACCCACATGCAGAGGTGAAGGATGAGCTGTTACAAGGAGGAAAGAGGTTTGCCTTGCTGAGGAGCAGGTTGTGCAGCTTGAGTTTGTCTGGTGGAGTCTACCTGCATATGGCTGGAGCTAACCAAGTGGTTGACCACTTCCACACTTCATGGAGGTATAGAGCAGAGATTTATCGTTGGTGAAGCCTTTTTGTGCATGAGAAGAAAGACTTAACTAGTGGACAGTGTAATTAAATAGTGGGCAATTGCCATCTTTATTTCCTGTATCCTGCCCTGGGAGGATAATAACAGATTAGGCCATATCCAAATCTTCCTGAATACCTTTAGGGAGATGACAAAAGAAGTTAACTGCAAACATTTCTAGCAAATCATAACAGTCAGCAATATCTGCTGGCATGTGACAGTTTAGGCCTTGCTCTACTGAGGCAGCCCTTTGGAAGCGCTCATGAGCAGTGGTTTGGTAGCAGATAGTTGCCATGCCATCTTTCTTTCCATTTGCTTACAGCAAGACTGGGAAACTCTCTGCTTCTCTCCATTAACAATGATTATAAGAATGATCTCACTCACAGAAAAAATACTTGGAAAGAGGAGTACAGGGTAAACAACAAGAATTTTAAGGGCAATGCAGAACAGATAAAAATAGGATCTTCATCTTCATCATCCACCTGGTGATAAAATAGGGCTGTGCATAGTGTAACTGGTCAGTGAGACAGCTGTTATTTATAGACCACTGTGGATGAGCATCATGCATCTCAGAGGTGAAATCTGTTATGGAGAGTGGAATTCATTCCCCAGAGAAATCACATCCCAAAGCAATCACATTATAAATGCATGGCCAGCGGGTGGAAGGCAGCAGCCTGTGGCCATGGCGTACAAAACGAGTGTGGTCACTTCAGCTGTTTGCTTGTTCTCTTTCTTCCTGTGCCACTTCCTATCACTGTGATGCTGAGGCTGATCTGCGTTGCTGTTGTGTCTACAGGCCAGTGCCTCTCACAGTGAGGCACCACACAACAGGATAATAAAGAAACTGTCCTGCGACTGCAGGCTAACAGTTTGGTGTTTTCTATGCCAATGCTTCACCCTTCCATCATATTATCCCAGCTCAGCAAGAAGGATAGAACCAATTTTTAAGTCAGGAGAATGGTTGGGACATTTCCCCTCTTGTGGGAAAAATAAGCACAAATGTTTGCTGTAGGTTTTCACCAACTCCTACTCACTTTCAGCCCAGTGTACTGGGAAATAGAACACAGGTCAATAATATATAAGGACACAAAAGATGCACTGAGAGCTTTAAACTGATTTTGGTCCTAACAGCTTATCTTACCATAGAACAATGCAGCACTGGGGTGCTGTGTGCTCATGGCTCTACAGGTAGCAGCATGAGCTACAGAAACAGACACACCTCTTCTGGAGTAAAAATGGATGACTATATTTTAAATGGGGTGTTTATGATGTGCAAGTGTCATGCGGGATGGGTATGGGTCAACACAGGGCAGAGGTCCCACACTCAGTGGTCTAGTGTAATGCACCCAGACAGGGGTATGTGTGTGTCCCTGCTGCCTTTCCCACCTCTGCAGCCCAACCCAGAGACACTCTTGCACCCTCAGCCTCTCTACCCCTGACAGCATCAACCACAATAAAGGTGGGTCCTGAGTTTTCCGAGGGGCGGGGGGGGGGGGGAGCCCCTCCACTTTGCAGGGGGAGGGGCACCATGCTACCCTTGCTGCCATGGGGAGACAAGTGGCAACTGTTTATATGCTTGAATCCCAGGAGACGGCATCACAGATTCTTCTATTAAAATGTCCAAAATTAATTTCCTGCACTGACTGCAGCTTAATGAATAATGTTCCCAGTAAAAAATGAAGCTACAGGTTTGGAAAGTGTTGTTGCTACAGATGCCCTTAGTGCTGCTAAATCCTGCTTTGCATCGTGCTCCAGCTGCTTTTCAGTGGAAGCTCTGTACTGCACAGGACCCCACAGTTTTGACCATCATTCATGTATAATCTGCTGCTGCTGCTAAGGGAGCTTATATTATGTTCGTGCTGAAAGCCAGCTCTGAAAGATCACTGCAGGAGAAGGTCTGAAAAGATGACTGCAGAACTGGAAATAGCTGGGAGGGGAGGCTGGCTGTACAAGTTGGCCACTGATGCTGACTGCTGCCCACCACTCCAGGCAGCCAAGAAATTAAGGGTAACTTTGACCGATGGTGAGGTAAAGCACTTGGGCCCTTTGTACTCAGGTTTGGGCCAGACCAGCTGTAATTCCAGGTGTTTTATCTCACAGCAAAGCCACCTGCCAGCGATGGCCAGGTGACCGCCTTGGTTTTCCCGCCCATCTGCAAAGCTTCAATCTGCAACAGGCTTGCAGAGCACCCGTGGCAGTGAAACACACTGACTGCTGGATCCCCACCTCCCTCTTGGTGTCTCTCCTTCCCTGCCTCCCAGTCTAAATAGGTCTCTGGGATGGTGAGCAGGACAAACAGAAGAAGCTATCTGTGAAAAAATCTATTAAAATAATATTCTTGATAGTCAGTGCATTTGCATGTGTAATGGCCGAGGTGCTTTCCCTGGATTATGCCATTGCAAATTCGGCAATGGCCATAAGGCACCCTGCTTGAAGCTGTAGTGAGCAATACTGGAAAGCGCTGGGTGGAGCAGGGAGGGGGACAGCTATTATGTGCACATGGTCATTACACATGTAAACATGATATTAAAAATAGGGCTGGCTGAATACCAGCAAGCATTTCTCTGACTACCCGTTGGAATTAAAGAGACACATGGGTTTGGCAGGAGTCCCTGCCATTTTGTTCAGCACTCCTGTGATCATTTCAATGGGAGAGAAAAATGCCTGCAGAAAATGGATAATAAACTCGTGTGTGTGTGATTATTTACATGAGAAAGTTTTGTTCCATATGGGGTGGGACACCATTCAATGCAGCAGCAGCAGAACAGGATTCCTGAAACCTCCTGTCAAAGATTTGCATCCCTCCCTTGTGATGCAGAGGCTGTTGAGATGCAGTTGCAGTAAGGGAATACAAATCATGCTGGAGAGCACTCAATGAAGAGGGCTTGTGGAGGACTGGTTCATACCAGGTGAAAAGTGAGGATCTGCACCATTACACCAAAGAAAAGCAGTGCCTTGTAATTTCATGAATTGTCGTCATGAGAATCTTTTCATCCCAGAGACAACATGGAAAAAGTGGGAACCTTCAGACTGAGGTTTATCAAACTGGGATAGTATGAGAAAGAAAACCTAAAGCCACAGACCCTCAGGCTGAAATTGATCCTCAAAATTCAGAAGGCATGAAGAGAAGAGCCCGAGTCCTTATCCATGAGCAGTTCAGCCTTTTTAATTTATGATAAAAAGAGAGATTGAGAGACTATGTGATTAGTGTGTAAAGACACTTTCCTAGGGAGAAAGCAGTGCATACTAAAAAGACTCTATAACCAATACTGTTTCCTTATATTTTCCCATCTGTCATATAAACCCAAATAGTACAGCAGGAAGAAACAGAAGACAGAGCTGGGACAAAATTTTCGTAAATTCATTTGACTTCAATGTCTGAAGTGCAATTATAACCACAACATTTTGCACATAAGTCGCTATTGTCCTGGTTTGAGAGAGAACAGAACTAATTCTGTTCAGTGATTTTACTTTTCAGCTCAGTTCTTCTAACTGCACTGTCTGAAGTTAGCAGC
>WUAM01000164.1:3166760-3196189 GCA_024336885.1 Actenoides hombroni | reverse complement strand
TAAGTCTCTCTCCCTTATTCCTTTTCTCTTCCCCTTTGGGGAGGGAGGGGGGTTAACAGAGAGCATCTGTTATAGGTTTAAGGGGCCACCCTAATCCTAAACTGTGACAGCTATATACTGAGTAGGTGCCTCTCAAAAGTGTAAAACCTCATGAAGAATGAAGAGGAGACTTCATTTTCGCTTTCCATAATTTGGAGTGAGATGGGTCTGATAGAGACTCTTACCTGCCTGCATCCTCTCGGGCCTCTCTTCCTTGTGGGGAGGCTCTGGTCCAAATTTGATGTTGTCCCAGGGGTTACAGGTGAAGAGACAGTCCTGGCACATGCCAGATCTCCTCCAGGTCTCCAGCAGATGAAACAAACCCATGCTGGTCAGTTGGGGATGCTGATGGAAAGCGGACTCTGGAATGATGAATGAGATCATTCTCAAGCTCCTGAAAACCTTGAGATGTTTTGAAAAGTAATATTATCCTGTCCCAGGAACTAACTTATTTTGAAGGGAATTAGAGAAGGTGAAAAGAAAAGCAATATAATCTTCAGATGGCATCTCTTTTCCTTGTCTTTAACTGAGGGATTAAGCTGTTAAAACCAAATATGAAAGAAATATTTTTCAGGCAAGTGACAGCAAGATATAAACCTACTTTTTTTTTTTTTTTTGGCTATAATTGATGGAAACAAAGCCCATCCCATCCCCTCCACACTCACGCACACATAAAAGAGAAGTAACTTGGTCCTGGCGTGGTATATAGCCTACAAGGTGTTTCTATTATTAGAAGCTGGCATTGGCACTGGGAATAAACCATACAGATTGATAAAGCAAATACCAGGTCAGCTGGGATGGGACCGCAGAGGGAGGGCGGTTTCTATGGCAATGGAGAACAGCCACGAAGGGAGGTATCGTGTGTAGGCGGCAGCGAGCGGCAGCTTCACTCCCAGCAAAAGTGGTTAGTTGCTTTGGAGACAGGTGCACACTCGGAAAAAAGCACCTCTGAGGGAATAGGACGGAGACGGGGGGATTGTGGGATGCTGGCTATGCCAGATACGGGCCAGCCAGGAGGTGAACAGATGAGGTGGTGTCAAATGTGATGCATTTTGGTCATTAAAAAGCCTTTTCTGTGCCAAAACACCACAACCACAAGCACACAGTTCAGAAATGGTGCACGTCTGGAGGCCAGCATCTAGGCGACAGCAGAGAGAGTAGTGAAGTCTACAAATTAAATGCTAAATAAAAGCACAACTGGTAAAAGGAATAAAAATAACTTTTAAAAATGAATGCATGCTTCTTACTGAAGCTGCTCCTGCAGCAGATCTGAGCACATGAGCTGATCAAGCCTCCAGGAGCTTCTTGTCATTCTCCCACACTAACAGGAGAGGCCCACGGGAAGATTATCAGTGGGGAGGTAGTTGGCGGGATGGTTTCTCTCCTCTTCCGTACAGTACTAAGCTGGGGAAACACACAAGCAAGTATTCAACAGTCTTCCCCATTACCAAAGAGGGTAACTTCACATGGTGGAAATCATAAAAGGTGAATACAACGATGTAGCTCTTAAAGTGCAGGTGCCATGTTCTGTGGACAGCACATGTACAGATGTTGTTTGTGGATGTGGTGGGACCATCTCTCTACAAGGAAATGCTCTGTTTGAACAGTGAGGCTGTAAATGAGTGTCCCCTCAATCTGTCCAAGTGTGAAGAGAACCTGCCACATTTCTGCCCCGGCCTGGGTTGTGGCTGAAGGAGTAGAGGACTTTGTTGGGCCTAGACCCATGAGACACAGTTGAACTGCAACATGCAGAGACTCACATTTATGAATCCTGTCAACATCTGTATGGCCCTTGTGACATATTCAGATGCTATGGAGGTATAAGTGCTTAATCCTCACGGCACTCCTACTACGTGCCAACACTTAAAATTTGCAGAGGCACAGATTTGGACAAGAATGGCTGCAAGTGTGAGTGAGGAAGGAGGACATCTCTGCTCCCACATTGCCTGGCTTGGCTGTGGGTGCTGGAGTTCTCATAGTATTAGGCTGAGGGATGGAGTCAGGGGTTGCTCCCTGTCTGCGTGGGACAGGGTGGAGGACAGCCTGGAGACACTGAAGTAGAGCAGCAAGTCCAGACCCCGACCTCCTCCCATGCTCCTCAGGGACATGCAACTATAAGGAGGGAGTATGAGGACTGTTCACTGTCCATTCCCAGGCCATGAAGCTCAGCATCAATTAGCAATGACAACACCAACACTAATCCATAGCTTCCCTAACTACACATTAGTATCACATTGCATGATAATGACCATTAGCACCGTTGCATTAGTGATAGCTGAGTAACCTTAGATCCTCCTCCTGACTCATAGGACTGAACAGAAAGAACAAAATTAAAGTATTACTAGTTACCTTAAAACGACCAAAAGGAGAAATTCCTCCTTCATCCATCCTAGAACAAGGAGTGGTGATCATACACCCTAGCCCATTAGTAAGAGGGCTTTAACAAGATGAAAAAGGCTTGAAAAGAAAATTCTATTTTGAGAACTGTATTTGCAAAGTTTGTTGTGCTCATGGAAATGCCGTTCACACCCTTTGAAAGTCAATATAACTTATTATGCAGAGACAGATACTAATTTTTCACTGGCAAAGTGGTTGCTTCATAGAAAAATGAAGATTTATATAGATCTGATTTAACCTATTTAAACATCTTAGTAAATTCATTATACGATACCTTGTATATGCAAAATCATACACTTTTTTTGTTTTCCTCAATCATACCCTTTGGCTGCCCAACACCATTTTCACTGGGAAGGCTTTGACAGCTGTGCAAAAGTGAGACTGAAATAGGGTGCTCGCCCTCCTCCCAGTGCTGCACTTTGCCCTGCACCAGAGCATCCTGCCTGTCAGGACCCTGTCCCAAGAAGTAACAAGAAATCAAACCTTTCTGAATGAAGGTTAATCCTGACTGTCTCCTTTTCTATCAGTTATTTTGGAGCTTTATTTTAAAGCCAGTTTCTTGGTAAACTTCCTCCAAGATGTGTTGTTGAAGTTATTTAGTTTATCTCTGTAAAGCTGCTAACACATATTTTTTCTCCTTCACTTATACTGGGATGGAAAAGGACTTTAAAAGTAGCCAGGCCCTCTGTTTTGAGCATTGTCTTTCAAGTTTTTAAAGCAACCATTGTGAATGAGTCCTTTCTACAGCAAATTGTCCCAGGGAGATGAAATGAATGAGTGTGATACAATCCAGGTGAATTTGTTGCAGCATTTTACAAGGCAACTCCTTTCCCATCAAAAAAGAAGCTTTCCGAGAAAATAAAGTTGAAATAATATTGCTCATGCTCCTAAAAAGTTTTTGAGAGAGGAAATTAAAGATAAATTCAGCTTCATGAACAGTCATGCCTATTAGTCATTTGTCATTACCGCTGTTTGTGAGTAAGTGAGAGTGACTATGTTTCTGCTTTATTTGGTGCTTTGTTTTCACAGCCTCTTCCCATTTTCCCTTGCAGAAGAGAATGGATTTTTTTTTTACTAAGGATGTCTCTTCAATGTTTCTGAATTTTAAGACTGAAGTTTCCTTAAACTTGAATTTAATGCTATAGAACCTTGCCTAACTCACATTCCAACTGACCTATAAGGCAACTGACCTAAGTCTCATGAGCTACAGGAGATCCTCTGCAGATGACACAATGACAACAGTCCTGGCTATGCTCTGTGTAATTGCCAGAGTTGGCCTTTGCTGGAGGCACAGCTGTAGTAGCACATACCTACAACAAGTGAATTTGCAGTAAAAAGCAAGCATCCAGGTTTGGGGTTTTTTAGGCAAAGCTAGGAAGTTACCTGTCACCACACTGGAATTGGCTCAATGGAGAGCAATTAAAAAACCCCTCTCTTTATCTGAGATTTATGGTGATGATTACCCATTGGAGCAAAATACATTCCATGAGCACCATAAACACATGCCTGTAGTCAACAGGAGACCATGAGCTGCTGGTGGAAGAGTATAAATGCTCAGAATAGCTCCATGGAAGCGAAAGCTTCATCCTGGGAAGCAGAGGAGATATCCTGCTGTTCTGGGACTCAGATGAACTCTCCTGCTCACTTCTAAGCCTTCCTGGAAAACCTCCCAGACACCCACTGATGTCAATGGATCCTGCTCAGTTCTTGACATTTAGCATGGTCATCGAGCAATGTGGTTGACAGAAAACTCCTTGTTCATGGCCAGTAATGAGTGTACATGGGTTTAGAGAATGTTTCCACAGAGCTATGATGCAGTCTTCTAAAAAATGCACATGCAGGCAGCTCATTCTGCAAATCCTATGGCACCTGGCTGCACCACGGATGGTTGGTTGAATTCAAATGTGCAAGGCTTATAGATTAAGAAATGTTATATTCAGATGGAGAAAACTTTCTAAAAATATTAATATTCTGCACCCACTATTGAGATATTGTAGCAAGGCAACAAGATCTGTTTTCAATTATTATTCATGTACCATGGAATATGTATTTTTTAAGTAGCATTGTATATTAATGCTAGCAAAATGTAATTTGTAATTTAAATGTAAATCAGAATTGACTAAGAATATAATTAAGCTTTAAATGCCGAGGTAGTATCTACTAGCCAGACTGTTTTGTGGTGTATTTTAAAGTGTATTATTCACCTTGAGTACCTCAATGCATATTATCTATATATGTGTGGTATAAAAAATGTAAATAATAATAAAAGATTAGGTTACACACTGTTGAATTCTAGACTGAAACTGTTCTGTGAAACTGAAAACTGCTTTATGCTGAGCTATATGGAATTTTTTATTGGTGTATAGAAGCTGCCAGCTCAGCCAGGGGGATGTTAGGAAGAAACAAAGTCCCCCTATCACAAATGGTGCTTCTACTGCTTGCATTTAATATTGCAACAGAAATAAAAACCATGACGTCTTTTATATTAATCAAACATAACACAGTCATAGAATCATCGAATCATAGAATACCAGGTTGGAAGGGACATCAAGGATCACTTACTCCACAATTTTAAGGTAATAAAAAAAAAAAGTTTTAATTAGATAGCCCAGCACCCTGCCCTGTCAAGCTGAGTCTTAAACTGTCCATTGTAGGAGAATCCACCACTTCCCTTGGGAGATGATTCGAATGTTTAATTGTTCTCATGGTGAACAATTTTCTTCTAGAGTCCAATTGGAATTTTCTCAGGAATAACTTGTACCCATTACCCCTTGTCTTTTCCTTGTGAGTCCTTATGAAAAGGGAGTCTCCATCTTCCTGGTAGCCTTAGGTCTCCCCTAAGCCTTCTCAAAGCTGAACAAAGACAGTTTTCTCAGCCTTTTTTCATACGGCAGGTCTTCTGATCATCCTTGTGGCCCCTTCTCTGGACCCCCTCCAGCCTGTCTGCATCTTTTTTGTATACTGGGGATCAAAACTGAACATGTACTCAAGGTGTGGGCTGACCAGCTCTGAGCGCAATGAATTCTTTCTCTGCTGGTGATGCCCTTGTTAATGCAACCCAGCATCCTGTTGGCTTTCTTTGCCGCTGCAGCACACTGTTCACTCATGTTGAGCTTGTTGTCCACCAAGACTCCCAGGTCCCTTTACAGAGGGCTGCTCTCCAGCCAGGTGGATCCCAGTCTGAGCTGCATCCCTGGGTTAAATATTCCCAGGTGCAAGACCTTACACTTGCCTCCATTGAATTTCATAAGGTTCCTGCTAGCCCACTTCTCTAGCCTGTCCAGGTCTTCCTGGAGGGTGGGTCTCTCTTCTGGAGTGTCAACTTCCCTACTCATTTTGGTGTCATCTGCAGACTTCATCAGGGTGCTCTTGATCCCAACATCCAAATCACTTCTGAAGATGTTGAACAGTTGAGCCCAATATTGATCCCTGGGGGACCCAGCTTGTGACTGGTTGCCATTTTGAGAAAGAGCTACTTACTATCATGTTCTGAGTACGGCCTGTCAGCCAGTTCCCTACCCACCACCCAGACCACTTGTTTATGTCGTAACGGTTTCTCTAGGAGGAGGCTGTGGGAGACCGTTTTAAAAGCCTTGGAGAAGTCCAGGTAGACAATGTTGACTGCTTGCCCTGCATCAACTGAGTGGGTTACTTTGTTGTAGAAGGAGATCAGGTTTGTCAGGCACGATTTGCCCCTGGTGAATCCATGTTGGCTTTTTCCAGTCACATGCTTCAGTTTACTTGCGATAGTCCCCAGGAGGATTTGCTCCATAGCTTTCCAAGGGATCAAAGTGAGCCTAATGGGTCTGTAATTGCCTGGGTCCTCCTTGGAGCCCTTCTTGTAGATGGGGGTGATATTAGTCTTCTTCCAGTTTTCAGGCACATCTCCTGATCTCCACGACTTCTCAAAGGTTATGGAGAGCAATAACATCAGCTAGATGTCTTAACCCTCTTGGGTGGATGGCATCCAGGCCCACCAATTTGGTCAAGCTCCTGTAATAGTTGACACTGATGACTGTAGCTTTAAGTCAGTCACGTAGCTTTAAGTGGTACACGAGTTTATATTAATATTTGCTTCAATGCAAGGTGATTGAAAGAATATAGAGAATATATCTAGCAGTCTATCTTCATATTGAAATGACCGTGTGGTTGGTATTGGCCAAGCTGGCACTCAGAGTTCCCATCACTCGCCCAGCCCATTGCTACCCCCTCAGCATGGGTATTTCCTCACTGATGCAACCACCCATGGGCTGTGCTGTAATGCAGGACCACAGGTATTAGTGAAATGATCTCAGTTACAGAAACCCTAAAACATGCAGCTACATCAGTAGAGACAACTATCTGTGAGGCTGAAATGTAATTTAGATTTTAGTATAATAAAAATATTGTCATATGGAGAAAGAGAGAACAAATTGGCAAGAATATGTGCTTGAGAAATTTAGGATATTATCTTTAAAACAAATAGGAAGGACTGATCCAAATGAAATAAATTAGTTGAAGAAGCCCTGGGTGTATCTACAGTTTTTCTAAATAAATGAGATATTTAAAAAATGCCTCCTTTGATCTATGCACTGCAGCAACTATGAAATATGAGGAAATTGCTGCCATTCCCTCCTAGAAGCCAACAGGACCTCTTTGTTTCCTATCAGCACCTCTGTGGCCCATCGGCACAAGCACCTGGCTCATTGATGGTCGTGAGGGTTTTCAGTACTGACTCTGGGCTGCACTTCCCCACACCACCTTGGCCATGGCTACAGAAGGGTCTGGATCCCCAACAGGCAGTGACTGTGGATTGCCTGCTCCTAAATAGTGAATATGTAGATCTCTTCTTGTTCTTCAGTGGCCAGATGTACACATTTTGGAAGGAGAAGAGCACAAAGGGAAAGGGAACACAGGAATGAGAGGTGGAGGTGTTGGGAACAAAGTGCAAGAAGAAGAGCATCCCCCATGTCCTTGTGCTCCAGCGCCTGCTCCTCAGCAATGAGGACTGTTTGCAAATGTGCAGTTTGATTGCAGTCTGAAGTAGCAATTAAATCCAGACAATGAACAAGTGACCAGATGTTATGTTTGAAATTGGGAAAGGCTGTTTGTAAAGCACCAGAACTGTAAAATGTTGGTTTTGTGCATCAGATGACTTTACATCCTAAGGTATCCAGGGCCCAAAGCCTGCTGTCAGACATGTGGTTCCAACTTCTGCGGACAGGCAGAACTGAAATTATTACTGACAGCTGAAATTAAGATTTTAATAATTACCTGAGCTCCTCTTTGCAGACCCAGCAGGAGAACATCTTATGATGTGCAGTGCGTCACCCACTTGTCTTCAAGTAAATGAAAACTGAGGCTTTGCAGAGCTGAGAAGATATTCAGCAACTTTCAGCATTGGGGTCAAGCATGTTTTCTTAGTATGAACACTGGATATAAGTTCAGCAGGAAGTTCACCCTTGTATGAGGTGAGGACAGACAAACCTAAATAGAACACAGTGCAAATGACTGCTTAAGTGGAACAGATGGAGAAAACAGAAAGGGAATAAAATGTTTTAGGAGAAGTCTAAGAGGTGAATTAAGATGACAGCTTCTCCTTTCCCACACATAGGTACTGATTTCACAACCGAAATCGTCCTTTCAGGGTTTGTATTTGACTGCATGCTCATGGAGCCTTTCAGCACTGTTTTGATTTGACTGTTCACGAACCAACATGGTTCAACCTTTGCACATCAAGAAGCCCTTAATATGGCTTTTGCTTCCTCTAAGGACTCTGTCCAAGCACAGTCTCATTGCCCAGCCCTCAGTGTAAAGAAATCAGGTACTATTCCCAGGGGAGTGATGTCTGCTTTGAAGACTACAAAGCAGCAGAGAATATAGTCAGGAAATTCTGGTGCTGCAGAGGTGTCCGAAGGTTGGGTGGGCATGTTCTGATTCCTTTTTCTTGAGGAAGGGTTGTGAGAGAATGTCTCTGGGCCAAGACCCATCTGCCACTTTGTGTCACCTGCTTGTCTTGTCTCCTTCTCCAGAGTCATACGTGCTGACTGGAAAGCCAGCCATGGTTTTCTGCTTCTGTGGTTTGATCTGGAGACCTGGGGCTATGATCCTCAAGCTTTCATTTCTGCAATTACTTCAAGAAAATCCTTTGAACTGACCCTTGGATTTCGTAATGATGCCCCCTATAACTCTGTGTGATTTTGCAGAATTGCTGTATCATGGAAAGGTGTGTTGGTTGGAGGAGTCTCTACTACTCTCTGCTGCTCAAAGCAGTAGAGCAAGGTGGCCGCCACCTTCCCTAGCTGAGCTAGAAACCACTGAGAACAGAGACTCATCACTGTCTGGATTCCTGTCCCAGCTCTGTACTACCCTCCTGTCAAAAGGTTTCCTTCTGTCCAGTCCAAACCTCCCAAGTTGTGGTCTGTCTAAGAAGGGGACAGCTGCCATGGCTTGAGAAGGTCTAATGCTGCTGACCTCTCTGGGTTGAAGGTCTGTCTGCTGGTGTGTGAACAGCTCCCACAGTTGTCAAGGAAGAGAAGTCCTTTCTCCATGATAACTCATCTGTGGCCATTCATCACCTCATCAGGTACAAGCAGTCTTCATAAAATCTATTGGTTGGTTATTAATTGCTTTCACACAAGTTTCAACTCATTGCAGCACACCTTGCAATTTCTACGGGGTTTGTGACTTTGTGATCTTCACCGCACAGAAAAACTGATGATTAGCTACATTCTGCTTGATAACTTAGATGTGTAGGTGGACACTCATCCAAGTAGCAAGGGGTATTGAAGAAAGGGTAGCATCCCAGAAGCCTGATTTTTGCTTTCAGTGAAAATTTTCAAGAAGTCTACATAGTACACAGTATCTAAATCTACAAATCACATATCTGAATATATAAAGTGTTATGGTTTATATGCAAATTCTAAATAATTCATCACCATAACAATCTCATCATCTTATTTGAAAACCATAAGTTAGGCCTACACACATTGAAATGGTTTGTTTTCCTGCTGAAACCATCTTCCACCCTTTGCTGCTCATAATCCTCTACCAGCTTTGTTTTTCGAGAGCCCAGTTCCCTGCAGGGAGGTGAAATGCTATTGCTACTTTTCTGTCGCTTCAAGAAACACAATGACTGAGTGGCACTGGCCACACCAGTAACTCTGTTGTGTAACTCAGCACATCCAGTTCAGCAGCTGAGATCAGATGAAAAAGAGAGTAAGTCTTCAGCTAACAGGGCAAGAGCAAGGAGAGGAGAGAAGGCAGGAGGACTTCAATTGCTTTTCCATCTAAAACCTCTTCTTTCCCTCAGTTTGTGCTTGGTTATTTTCTCTTCCCCTTTTCGGTGTCACTGACTTGAGGAAAGTGGGGAAGAGGCAGAAAGAACAAATTTTTTTCACTCTCATGAAATGTGTGATGAGAACTTTCCACCTCATCCAACACTGTCACCATTGCGTGGGTCCTGCCATAGGGAAAAAGTGTGGGGGGATATTGCCGTGCTCTGAGTTTCCTTATACACCAGGTGCTGTTAGACCAAAATACACCTTTGGTGTACATCCTGAACAATAAATTAATATCGCCAACAGTTCATTCAGACTTTGACCCAGACTAGAGATTTCAGAGTGAAATCTTTTAGGACTCTTCACACCTATCATACCTTCAAGCAAGATACAAAATCCCATTGCATAGGTCTAGCAATGAAACCACTCTTACCAGAAACCTTTGGAGGGAGGGTGGCAGATGAGGTGACTAGTTTTAAGATGGAGCTTTATAAATGTATGAATGAATGGTTGTTTTCAACAAAACAGACTTAAGGAGCCAAAAGGGCTTTTTTTCCCCATCTTGTATCCTGTGTTCCAGTGGGAATATTGCAACTAGGCACATTTTAAAAGTGAGCTGGGTTTATTTCCTATTTAGGGAATGAGACTCCTCTCATATAGTCATATCTCAGTGAGGAAAACAGAAATGTTGTCACTCGAGACATTTAAAACTGGATGGGGTGGTACTAAAACAGAATCTAAAGAAGAATCCAGTCCTGGAAGAGAGACAGGCATTGTGCTGCAAGACAGTAATTTCATCTCTAATTTCTATTACATCTGTATTTTTTCACAGTAGCTTGTCTATTTGTGCATCCCAGCTCCTCTAGAGACAGAAAGGATTCCTCTCAACAAAATGACTGAGAGTCTGAGACCCACAAAGAAGGAAGAGGGGAGTAATCAAATTATCTTTGTGCTTTATAAATAATTTGTAGTTGGGATAAGCAAAATTACACTCAGCACCACTTGGATATTTTTTCCTCTCTGGCACCTAGGGAGTTAAACTGTGAATGCACTGGAAGAGATGCAGTAAGAGTAAAATTAGTTTGTAGTTGAGTTGTATGGAATCATAGAATAATAGAAGCATAGAATTGTGTTGTTTGGAAAAGACCTTTAAGATCATCAAGTCAAGCCATTAACCCAGCACTGCCAAGTCACCACTAAACCACATCTATAGGTCTTTTAAATCCCTCTAGGGATGGGGACTCCACCACTACCCTGGGCAGCCTGTTCCAGTGCTTTAGAACCCTTTCAGTGAAGGTATTTTTCCTAATATTGAACCTAAACTTCCCCTGGTGCAACTTGAGATCATTTCCTCTCATCCTATCCCTTGTTCCTTTGGAGAATATACCCCCATCCCGCTACAAAAAGTCTTGAGGACCAGTGTAGTCCTGTGTGCCTGTCCCTTCTCTCAGGACACGGACTATAGGCTGGAGATCACAGGCATCTCCCTGCATGGGATCTGCAGCTCACAGCATTCCAGCAAACTGGAGTATTTTAACTTTGCTAAATGATTTTACTGTGTATAGTAATTTCCTTGTTGGAAAGGCAGCCTGTCCAAACCATCCGGCCTTCTCAAGTCTTGGCACCATCCGGAGCAGAAATGCAAGGAGAAGGAAAAAAACCATGGGAAAAGCTTATGAGCACATGGCATTTTGGCACAGAAAATCATCTTCATTAATGCAGAACATTTTCCCCTTCTTTACTAGTGTGTGAACTTCCACAGCCTTATTTCTAAGGAGGTAGTGGTTTCTGCTTTTCAGCTTTGCATGAGGGAACAGGTCCCTGGAGTGGGCAATAATGCCCAGCAAAGCCCAGCCTCTAACCTACTGTTTTGTTGAAACGTGCTCCCATCAGATGTACTAGGGATGGGAAGGTGGCACAAGGGTGACAGTGTTATCTGCAAGAGCTTCCCCATTTGGGAGCATCCTTCTGACAAGGGGAAATGGCTTGGAGGGAAAATCAGCCACTGTAGTGCCAGGTTGGTCATCTCAGGTTTAGTTTTTAAGTGCTAAAAATATTCTTGATACAGCAGGAGACACAAACTGAGTTGCTCACAGAATGCTCGTGCTTGGAAGGGACCCTGAGAGATGATCTAGTCCAACCTCCCTGACAGAGCAGGACCACCTAGATCAGATCACACAGGAACATGTCCAGGTGAATTTTGAATGTCTCCAGAGAAGGAGACTCCACAGCCTCCCCGGGCAGACTGTTCCAGTGCTCTGTCACCCTCACCATTCTCCTCAGCTTGTTCTGCAAGCTGAGGAGAGGAAATGGAGAAGATATGTCTAGATTCCCACAGAAGGAATCGCAACAAACTAAAAAGGGTAATTGTGTAATTTATTCATGAAGATCACACAGAAGGAATGGTTCTCAGCAAGGTGTGAGTGAAGGCAGAGATGCTACACAGCTCTCTACAGGATGTGGGCCCTATTGCCCTTGGTCTGCAGCATGAGAGTAGTAATGTGGAGTGTCTTGTTATGGTTTCAGTAAGAGTGGGCTGACATCATACTGCACACTGTGTAACTGAGATTGAAGATATCACACATGGGTTATAGAAAAATCTTCAAGTTTCGTCTCTGTTACAGTGTCATGAGATGTCAGGTTTATAATAGCTTGAGACAATTTGCATTTATTCTGTGTATAAGTCATAAACAAATTGCTAACAAATACACACAATATTACACTATTCTATGTTACATAATCATAAATAATAATTCACAAATATTATAAATAATATTTCACAATGATTACTAATGAGTTAAACTTCTTCACACAAGGAGTGAAAGAAGGCTGAGCTATTGCATGGAAAACAGTGGACGTTTTGGGGCGAGAACACTTTTTATTCTCTAAAAGGTGTTAGAAAAGGAGTGAAAGGTGAAATTGTCCAGGGGGAAGTGAATCTCTGCATTCAGAGACAGGCTGTAGTGCTTGAACATGGTTTGCTTAATAGCCAGAGGGAAGAGAGGGAGAGTTACAGGGATTTCCAATTTATGCTGATCGGAGAGGAAGGAAATTGTAAGTTGCCATCACTACTGAAGGAGTCGGGCAGCTTTCAAACAGACTGAAGTCATCAAACCCAATTTCTACCACTTTTATCTGTAGTGGTGGTACTCTGCAAACAAGTCTATTTATTTGGTTAGTGATAACTGCACTTCCTTTTATCCCAAGAACACTGTAGGGATAAACACATTCAAATTCAAAGCCCCGATCCCTGCTGGGATGTGCTTCTGTTTCATCCTGGGATTAACACCTGTGTGGCCATACCAACAGTGGGATTAAGAAACTAGTACAGTTGAAAATTAAAACTAACTGATTTTAGCTAAAAGTTACTATGGTTTTGGCAGCTGTGGCCACTGCAGTTACAAAGCCAAGGGACTAATGGAAATACTACATTCCAAATTATACCTTTTCTTAGAAGTTTGCATAGGGATATTTGGTAACACCAAGTCATTAGGGCCTTGAGAAAGGTATGGAATATAACACTGAGATGGGGAAAGAACTGTGTTTAGAAATACACATAGGTCAGGCTCCCTAAGGATGTTCCTCGTTTCTTTTTCCTCTCCAGCTGCGCAATATCAAATACTCCACAATCCCACTGTGCACAGAGTCTGCAATAGTAGACATTCATAACAAGCAGCACTTACAGTGCTTGGCATCTTCAAAGGCCTCTACAAACCTTAGCTAATTAATCTGTTTCAGCACCCCTGTGGGCTAAGCATAATTATCCTGAAGGAGCTGAAAGAGAGAGGTTAAATGAGTTACTGCAGGACACAGACAGCGAGGGGCAGCGGAGGGCTGGGAGCGCTGCTGCTGGCACTTCTCATCCTCATGTTTTTCCTCCTCATGCCCTGACATGCCGTGGAATCTCAAATATATGTAGAACTAACAAAAAGTTAAGCAAAATTCATAGCACCATTAAGGTTTTTATATCACACTTATTTGGAATGAGCTGCCGTTATTCATAGTTTTGTCTCCTCGGAGCGAGGTGATCCTGAAGTCATATAAAAGACCCTGAAGTGACAATAAAATCATCTCACTGCTTGATACCATCGTTAATATTGCACATGGGAATCAGGGAATTAAGCCTGAGAGTTCAAATCAAACCCAAAATCCATCATGCTGGTTTGGATTTGGTGCTTGGGTTTACAGTATTAGATAGAACCAGAGCCTATCTCCAAAGCTTGCCATGATGGAGTTTTGCATCATCTCTCTTTCTGGAAGCATCTCCATGACTCTACAGATATTTATCTGTTGTGTTTGATGAAAAGTTGGCTTTTGATGCTTTTATCCCAAACTTTTCAATTAACGTAAGTATAAAAATTCAAGATCATATTCTATACCATGTGCATTTTTGTTTTGGTGAATTGCTTATTTTAGAACAAAGGGATGTAAGATTTATTATCCATATGTTTTGAACAGAATGTTTGGAATTTATAATCTGAATGACTTAATCTGAACTTTCCCTTCATATTAATGTTTAAATAAAACATGTCAAAGAACTGCTTTGCACCAACATTTGTCACAAGCATGGATGTATTTTAGGGAAATATTTCCGAACTGCCAGAAGTAAACCTCCCTTTGTAGAAGGCAGATCTGCTGTCGTAACCCCAACATTGCAGATGGGATCAACATGCCCCAGCTCTAGTATGATTTCATGCTTGTGTTTATACCTCATCCAGTACTCTGATTTTGAAGCATGCTTCATGCCTTGCCATCAGTAAGAGTCAAGGGTGCTCAGTTCCTGCAGAAAAAAAGCACAAACATATAAAACAAAAGCATAATTAGCAGATGAGTCATTAATCCTCATTATGCCATGGCAGAATCAGAGCTGTTCCATCAGGGGGTAGCAGGTAGCTTTAACTGACTGTTAGCAATGTAAAATACATCCAGCACAGTCACTTTGCTCCCTTGGGGGAAGCATCAAGGAAAGAAAGATGAGGATGCTGGAGCAGATAAGCATCTTAAGGCCTCGATTCTGCAGACTACTGAAATACAGGCAGTTCAGTCATGCCAGTTTCAGCAAGCAGTGAAAAAAATGCATGGGCTTAGATACTCCGCATCAGCAAAATGCCAATTGATTAAGATAACAAGGCCTAAGGGGAAAAACCCAAACACATTTATTTAACTTATCACATGTATAATCCCCTGGTGCCTGTTGGTTGTGACCGTGGTCTCACACTAGGCTTATAACGTCATAACCCTTCAGGTTGTAATGGGGCTGGTCCTCGTTCACCGTGGGTGAGATGAGGGTTAGCCCACAAACTGAGCTCCGTGCCAACACCAGAGCTTTTACATACGGTTTCATAATCAGCTTTTTATGAATTTCTGCTTCAAGGTGCCTAGTTTAAAACAAGATGATCTTTCATTTTCTAGCTCAGCACATCAAATATCAGAAAGAAGGACAAGAGGTGCTTTTCTGCTTAATGTCTGATACTAAAAGCTGAGGTCCAGCCCACGTGTTGGCTCCAAAACTTTTAGAAAATACTGTCTGAAAACCATTCCCATTGGTTAGGATACACATTGTGGGACATCAAAATAATCTCCAGTGTTACTTTGGCTCTGTCAGTAGATTAATTACAGGAATAATTTTAATCTATTACCTTTGCTTTCAGCTTCTATTAAATGCAAAATAAAAATCAATAGGGAAAAAGTGATGCACAGATAAAGCAAACACACAAGCAGCACTAAGAATAACCTGGTGAACTGCTCTCACTGGACAGTATAAATATTCCATTCAGGTTAAAAATATTTCTTTGAGGATACGGAGCTCTTAAAAACTAGAATAGATCTCGGACAATGACACTTCCTCACAACCAAGGGAGTAACATGTTTTTGCCAGTAAAGGATATGCTCTGCTTTGCAGAGGAAACTCCTGTTGGCTAATTTCACCATGGAAACTCCAGGCCTGACTATAAAAAGACCAACTTATCTCCTGACAAATATCCTTATGCTGGAAATAACAAAAACTAAGAGCGGATGGAGTGAACCCCAGGTATGAGGGTAACTGACAGCGTGGAGCAGCTGTGGGGGGACTCTGGCACTGGCTGGTCTGCGTGAAAATCATCACCGAGCACCCAGTCACCTCCAAGTCAACTAGAAAACCCAGGCTAAAACCGGCCTTAGCATCCCTCTGCCCAAATCCCCCCTCACAAAAGTGACCAATGCATTTCCCTTCCACTTCTGGGTTAAGCACAAAGTGAGAATAAGGTCCAGAGTTTTCAGCTTTAAAGGTATTTCAAACCCAGAGCTTTCTCACATTGCTCCCTTGGTCAGTGACTCTCTGAGGCTGCTTTGCCTGAGGTGGTGGCAAAGCACTTGTGCAAGGGGACAAGCTGTGCGCTGGAGGTGCTTTGATTTCCTTGGACTGGTCCCCATTGACTTTCAGGTTGCTGTTTGCTCCTGGTAGAGCTGCCTGCTTTGAAGCATCTTTAACATAGATCTGTTCAATTCCCTCAAAGGAGCAAATAATAGAAATATGTAACAAAAATATATTAATATTGAGAATATGGATAATAATATAAACAATAATA
This sequence comes from Actenoides hombroni, assembly GCA_024336885.1. Taxonomy (NCBI): domain Eukaryota; kingdom Metazoa; phylum Chordata; class Aves; order Coraciiformes; family Alcedinidae; genus Actenoides; species Actenoides hombroni. Next base: position 3,179,925 of record WUAM01000164.1, on the reverse strand, counting down.
CAGACATATACAACATAAATAATCAAATCTTCTTCCTGATGGATTAAGGGGATCAATGTGATCACTAGAATCTTTGTTATGAAATCTTTTACAGATGTAATGGTTTTCAGGTTTAATTATGAGCTCAGTTCCACTGTCTCTGTCAGGCAGAGCAGTATTGAGGCACTGACTGAGGTAACAGACTGATGACTCATGGCTACACACACAGCTAAAAAAAAGCACAGATAAAGGAAAGGTCAATCCCAATAATCAGAAAGAAGATAAATGTGTGATAAAAAGTAGTCAAAAATAATGCAATGTCTTTTCTGTGTAATCCCAACTACCACAGTGATACATACCAGACCAAAGGCATTTTTCACACAGGTTTTATCTTTCTTCTTCTCTAAAGGTAAATAATTTACATTGGAAATAGCCGTAATTTTAGTTTCCTATTGTGTTTAATGCTCTCCCAACATCTCTGGATGACCTAAAGAGTGACACTGCATGGGCTAGTGGGTCTCCATCATCAGTGAAAGAACAGGCAGCATTTAGGAAGAGGGAGCACTGTAGTCCACAATGTCATGCACTACTGAGAAGAAAGATGCATCGTAGTTCTTGTTTTTATATTTCAGAAAATCCAGAAGAAAGGATGTATTTTTTTCCTCTAAATTAAAAAACCCAAACAACCCCAAACCAAACCAAACCAATAATTTGCAAGTGTTCAGGAGTGTTGAAAATAATTTTGGAAAGTGCTTTAGGCTAATTCTGTAAACCACAACAGAGCTGTAGAGGGCAGAAAACACTCTTTCATCTTATTTATTTCTCTCCATCTTTAAATGCTGGTTTAGGATAAGTTTCTCTTTCAAATCCACTCAGCACGATGTATACTTTCTCAGTTATGAAGTGTCTGGCCACACAAGTACAGACACAGACATGCCCAGTGTGCTTATGATCTTTCTGTCCTATCTTAACATTGAGCCAAATTTGGCTTGGCTTTTCAGCCAGGCTTTTCACCTCCAATCGTGCAAAAATCAGCAGGGCTCATTTTCCATATACATGGGACTGGATTTTTCTGTGTGCCTGTAGCAAAATGGGTTCATTCATGCCAAAATTGGGAGAGATGTGCTGTAATTCACTGTATCCATCAAGAAGGCTGCTGCGCAGATGCTGTGATACGCAGGGTGAAGTACAGGTACTCAACCTGGCTGAAGCACACGTGGGTTGGCATCATCTTTGAAGCACGTTCAATGAGCAACGGTGCAGGTGAAACCCCACTTCCTGCAGCTTCAGGTCTTTAATCTCTGTGCCCTCTGACTGCAACCATCCATGTCTTCTTCCCATGCCACAGGACTACAAGTAGAGACCTGTATTGTTTTGAGGTCTCTGCCACTCTGCTATTTTGTGACCAAAACTGGCTGGTGGATTTAGAAAACCCAGCCTTTCCCCTCTTCTCCTGGTCATCTTCCCTGCTTAGAGAATTTCTGGGAATTTCTGGTGACTTTGGCAAGTGGTAGAGCCTGCGTGCCCCGGGCTGCTTGTGTGCACACTGCAGAGACGAGTACCTCCAGAGGGAGCATTCGCCCTGTCTTAAAACACCACCTAAGTAAGGGGAGGAATCTCCTTACACAATTTTAGCTGGTTAAAACCGAGCAAAATGCATCCTACCCTACCTTATAAGTGCTAACGCTTCCACTGGCTTTTGCATGCCAAAGCTGACAGAACTGGGGTTGAGAAATAACTTTGGCCACATTGTCAGAAGGTAAAGCAGTCCAGGAGGGACTGTTGGTACCTGGATGCAATAAAAGGCGAGTGACAAGAGCACAGTCCCTGCTCACCAGTGACAGATCTCTCACTGTAAAACACACGAGTTCAGTCTTGAGCAGAAACCCAGTCCCAAGGTGGAGTGTGAACCACTTGGTATTTGGTTGTGTTGTGTAGCCACTGAAGCACAGACAGACTTGGGCACATTTGCAGGTCCAAGGGGCAGAGGACTCCCTCCAGGGGACATGTGGAGCCACTCTGGACCTTTCTTGGTGCTTGGGGGTGACCTGCAGCTGGACTGCAGACAGCCAGAGACCTGAGAGGATACCAAAAGGAGAGGCAAAGCAGTCCTGCAATATGTGAAAGTAATTCCTGTGCAGCTGGCACTTGTCTATATGTGGTGCTCACTTAGTCCCTCCTAGCAGTGACTCACTGTTACATTTATAATGATGTCTTCCAGTACCATAAAACATGACCTCCAGCTTCTCACTTTAGACTGAATTGTGTTCTAAGCATTTTGTACTTTTTAGGAAAATATGATTTGTTATGTATTAGTTTATAGTTAGTTCTCCAGTGAAAAATCTGTTGATTTTTGTGTCTTTATTTTTGTATGGTTTTATATGGGGAAAAAAAAGGAAGACAAGTCCCAGTTGTGCAGTGTGAAATTTAATAAGTAGCAGAAAGCAGGTGAGCTGGGATTCTGCAATTGCCTCTACAGCAAATGAGCTTTAACTAGTGTAATGTCAGGAGCATTCATTTCCAAATGAGGAGAAAATACAATGTTATTCAGCAAATCATCCTTTGCTTTTCAATAATCAGTATCATATGTCCAGAAGAACAAAAAAAAACCCCCCAGCTTTTATGGATTTTCCTAAAATCCTAAACAAATTATGCTATGATGTTAAATGTAATAGGGAAATTTGGACTGTTTTGTTATAAAAATGAAGAGACTTAAAAACCTGAAGACCCATAAATTTTGTGGTACATATCTAGTTCTACACCACTGCACTCATTGATTAAGCAAGAAAGACAGAAGATCTAAAGGAACGCTTTTCCTATGTAGCATTTACATCTCTGCTTAACATTCACTTTTTCAGGGATGTCTACAAAGACTGAGTCCATTTTAACTGTCAAACAGGTATGAAACAAATGTGTAAAAGTGTCTGGAAGCACATAGCCTAAAACTGAGTAATTGTGAGACCTTCTGGTCTTCCCCAACTTTGTCCACACCCTGTTGTCTGTCATCTTTTTGGCTCAAAGAAGTTACCTGGTACTCCATGGTATGTGGCTTCTCTGGCCACTGTAGAAAAAGCTTTCTGAGATGCAGGCCTAGGGATGTTGGGCATCTGGGGTGTTTCTTTGCAAAGTTAAAAGCAATGAATGAAGTAGCTCAAATCCTGAAGGATCCTTCTTGGGTTCAATGAGGATTTTGGGGCTGAAGCCTACAAGCCCCCATTTAGGGCTCAGAAAGAGAAATCCACTAAAAATCTGAATGAGAGAGTTCACCGATAATTTTATTTTGGGGCAAGAAGTTGGTTTCCTGCAGACCGAGGGTGATGGTAGCTGCTAAGAGTCTCATTTTGGACAGAAGGGTTTTGGGGCATGTGCTGGGTAGGGGATCAGGAGAGGCAGAGGAGCAGGGCAGGGAGTGATCAGGGGGAACTTGATCTCTTGCAGGATGGGAGGGGTGGGGAGGATTGTGATGGCAGTTATGAAGTGAGGAGAAAGCCCAGGTCCCCTGGGTGAGGAAGGGGAGAAGGGAATGTCCAAAATCAATCTACAGAGCAAGAGGAATAGTTGCAGGCTAGTGTCAGCATAAAGAGCTCTAGTTCCTACAAGGGCAAAGGACTGGTGGAACAGCACAGAGGGTGCCTGTCACTTGTAGCTTCTACAGAAAAGCAGTGGGACAGTGTGGGGATCTCTCTTTTTTCAAGGGGAGGCTGTGACCCTCATCTCTCTCCATCTAAGAAGGGCAGAGCCACAGGATGCCTTGCTGGGCTTAGTTTACACTACAGCATGCTCAGGAGCCTCCGGCACATGAAGCTCCTCTTTGCCAGACCACATCCTCTACTAGGAGACTTTCATGTGAGAGATGGAGACCTGTGCAGGGCAGCATCACATCTCTTGTAAGATCTTTATGAAGCTCTTTGGGAAAAATGAATTAAAACATCCCTGGGGTGCTGCCACAGAAATAACAGCACCCCATCCCTTTCTTTTCCCATAATCTGCCTATTCACAATCCTTCCTTGGTATCATAAAAAAGATAGGTCTTTCTTATGACTTCTGATCACATTTTATAATTAAATAGGAAGTAATATCCTTCTTCTAACGCAACCTGTTATAACAGGCTTGTTCAAAAATACCAGCTCCAGAAACGTTCTACAGAAATTGCTATAAAAAGCAGGCATGATAGTCCTTACAGCAGGGTTGAGCCAGGAACTATACAATTTAGAAAATTTAGTTAATTAGCTTATGTTTTTTGTAGAAACTGGTTCTGATCCTGTTGACATTATTTTTAAATCCCATTCAAATGCATTACAAAATAGCAGCTTCCCTGCATATTTGACTCCTTGTCCACTACACGGACAACATGTGAGTAAATTATAACCTACTTTCCCATCAACTCCTCTACCTAGATTATTTCTTTCTCACCTGTGCTTCACGCACCAATTTTCAACACAAAGTGAATAAACTAGCATAAGCATTTAAGTGTGTTTCTACCGATTCCCATACTCAAATTAAACATGCAAATGAAAACATTAAAAGGAATGACTTATTCATGTTCTTAGGCAAAGCATACATATTAAATTAATGTATGTGTATCAAAAAAGGCCCTAAGTGCTGACTCTTGGAAAGCCTTGTGTAGGAAACTGTACTACAAACTGTTCATTTAATATTTTTTATTGCTTAGTATGAAACTTAAGAAGACTGACAGTATTGATTCTGTCTTAAATATTTGACAATATATACTCATATAGAGCAACCTCCTCATTTCCAAATATATATTTAATGAAGCACATGCCATTTTAGGCAGACATTTAAAGTATAAATTTCATCTCTTCAACATTTTAAGAGTATATGTCACATTAACAACTGTGCAAGGGAACAACTCCTTTGATGTAGCATGTCGGATGGGAAGTTATCAGTAACACAAAGCAACTACACAGAATTGCATGTGCAAAGATTCAGAAATACAGGGAAAGATATTTTTAAGAACAGCAGAGACTGGTTTTGATTTGCACCTTTTATTTGAATTTTGTTTTTATTTGTTTGCTGCTCTGGTGAAAATTACATGTACATACATTTTTAGATCTCTTTATGCTACAAGAGAAGACTAGTGGGGAGGGGGAAATTCGGTCAGCGATGTTTTCTGTGAAGTGACTTTTGTCTGCTAAAAAGGTGAAGGCTTATGTGATCTGCAGTTCAAGTCTCAAGAGTTCTAGCAAGAAAAGGCGAAAGCACGTTAAGCTAACAAACCCGACAAATAGCTCAAGGACAGAACTAGAAAGGATGTTTCATCACATTCAATTACTGGGAAGCTTTCACAGGAGGAAAATTGTCTTCAGTGGCCAAACTGCATTTGTATATGGAGTATCGAAGTCCTGGGGTTAAGGTTGGAACAGATTCAAGTAATCTCACCCTAGGTTAATACATAGGAAATGCAAAATAGAGTAAGTGAGGAAGAAGGAAAAAGACAGCATAGCCAAGATAGAAATCTACAAAGCAAGGAGAAAACACAAAGTTCAATTCACAAGGTGGATGGCCAGGTAAGCAAAAAGGCAGTGAAACAACTTTTTGTGCTTGGAAATTGAGAGACATCAGGATACAAGAGCTAATTGCTTGGACACTGTGTAAGAAGCCTGTGCAGTGAGATGTAGGAGCCAGATTTTCTGGTGTAGGACATACAACCAGGCTGACAGAAGTATGGTGGGATGTTCCTTCTGACTGGAGTACAGGCATTGAGAGGAAAGCAATATTCAGGACAGATGGACATGGAGATAAGGGTGACAGAGAAGCATGGTATACTACTGATGTAGCACCATGTATAGAAGGAAAAGCATAATAAAATTAATCAAGGTCCCTTGCCTTCCTGAAAAGCACTATAAAATGACATGTTATTTCAGCAGTAGCATAGGTCCACTAAAGATTATCTAGACAAAATCTGACTGTGGCTATGGAACAGTGGAATAGTATTAGACAGTCAACAGGACCTGTGTGAGACCTCCTGTTTCTAGAGATGGATAAAAGCAGAATTATATCAATAGTAAAACTCGGGCTATGGGTGATGACAGAGCTCAGATGTTCTGGAATCTGGAGTTCTGACAGATTTTTTTTTCAACAAGATATTTATTGAGCCTGCAGGAGGTAGCGTTAATTTAGACATAGTGAGGATATAGCAGAAGAGGTGGATGTAGAAAGTAGTCCTGATCACGTAGACCATAGAGGATTTTAATTAAGCTGAATGGAAAGATAAACAGATCTGCATTTTTCTGGGTTCTCATGTTTAGCTTTTTTATAATCTCAAAGCTGTGAAGTCGACTGAACTGAAGAAGTCGGAGACTTGTCTGCAAAGGAGATGCCTGAAGTCAAAGATATGTAATTGAGTCTGCATTTTGGGAAAGAGAAAAAACTCATGGAGAAGAACACCAGACAAAACCGATGACAACCCACCTTGAAAATGATATGAGGAGTAGGCAAAAGGCCTGCAAGGAATGGAAAAATAAGGGCTGACTAACATGGAAAATTGCACCTTGCAGGTCAGAAAGTGCGGGAAGAAAGTGAGATCTGTCAAAAGCTGAGCTGTGCTGGACCTTGCAAAGGAAATTAAAAACACATTGTAAAATGTTCTTTAGTCATATAAATAAATAGAGAGCAGAAAACGAGGAATTTGTGGTCGCTATGCAGTAAAGATTGGGGGTGGGGGGTTAAAGATAACCAGAGCATGGTCCAAAACTCAAATAAAAACTTTGATTCAGTTCTTAGTAAGCACAGTGACATGTAGGGCAAAGATGGCATAACTCATGGGCATGAGAGAGCATCTGGAGCAGAAACCAAAATCTAAGGGCTCAGTATTTTCAGATGAAGGTGGCAGTCCCATCTCCATCCAAAACCTTGAATGAACCCACAAAGAAACCTACCAAAATTAGTAAACTGATATGTTAACTTAGGAATGGATGCTGGGTGAAGAACAAGAGTAGCTTCTATATTTTAGAAAGCATTAAAATTTTGATCTAGCTAAACATCAGCTGTTAGTTTGATTATAACAGTGTCAAGGGTTAGGACTGGGCCAGCCACTAGATGAATGACAGATACTCTTTATTAACCCCTCTCCCTTCCCAATGGTAAAAGAAAAGCTAGGACAGTTTTAATAATAATAGTGATAATAGAATGAAATATATACAAACATATACAAAACCAACATTGAACTCAGCCCCGCTGATGGCAATTACATCATTGTCGCCACTGATGAAGGCACTGGGGAAGTCCCAGATTGGACTCAGTGTCAGACTGGAACTGGATTATGCAACTGAATTCAGGAACACATGGATTGGGATCCAAGGCAGAATGGACAGAATCTTTCTTGAACACTGGCTATTGGAGAAGAGAATTTGACCATTGAGATCCCTCAGCTTTATACCAGTTATGCTGTATATGGGCTGGAATCCCTCGCTGGTCAGTTTGGGGTCACCTGTCCTGTCCACTCCTCCCTGCAGGTGCAGCCTTTCAGTTTCTGCACCCCCCAGTGTGGTACACAAGATCCAGCAGTGGCCTTGGTCTACACAGGAGCAAGTATAAGCCAGAGGCTTTCTGCTCACTGATCCTCGGTAGTAACTGTGAACATGAAGCGTTATCACTTCTAGAGCCAGACACTGTCTGTGAAAATAGGTCATTAACTTCAGAAAGTGCAATTACTTAGAAGAGACTTATCTAAAAAGGAAAATCACTAAACAGAATTAGTTCTGTTCTAACTCAAAGCAGAACAAGAGTTAGCAGAGGTAGACAGAAGAGGGTATAGTTTATCACAGCTTCATCCAAGGTAGGTCACACAACACTAACCTGTCTTTCTCTGATAAGCCTAACTGATTCTTAGCAAGGAAAATCCCCAATTTTTTTCTCATGTCGTTTTCAGCAAAGTATTTCATATGATGTCACTTTAGAAACAAGTACATGAGGAACATATGCATGGCAGATGAAGAATTGGCTAAAATGGCAATGGTAGATGAGTAAATTATTGTGGTAGAAGACACAAAAAGCTACCAAAAAAAAGATCTTGGAATCAACTTACTATTTTTATTACTGAGCTTGACATAACAAGCATCCCAATGCTAATGAAATTTGTCACTGACAAAGACAGAAGAATCAGAGTAAAATTCAGAAAAACCTGAAGGGTTTTAAGGATTACAAGAATTAGAAAAGGACAGACTTTCAAGGACAAGGTCATGCATAAAATTATGTTCTGGTTTTGCTATAAGCTTGGAATGAATCTGTTGACAGGCAAAAGACCTGAGAGAGTTAGCTGACCACTGGTACATTTAAGACAGGTAACTACGGTGAAGAAAAAGGTAAACCTGGTGTTTGCAACCTTATGTTTCCTTTACAGTCAGTGGAAAGAAGAAGGACACTGTGACTTCCTATTTTAAAATGAGATGAATGACCTGTGTATGGGACTTACCTTAAACTTAGACAACAAAGTATTAATGTCTAAAGTTAGGTTAGATCAACCTTCCTGAGAAATATTTTGTCGTGTGTGGTGCTGCTGTCTTTTGCTTGAAGCAATTAATGGGAGGTATGCAAGGCTATAAAGTCAGACACCTAAAGATTCAATTATTTTTGAAAGGACTGAGTGTCTCAACCCTGTCTTTGAAATGCTTGTGCAGTCTGCTTTTTGAAACTGGTGGTGGTGGTGAGCTCAGCCCCAGCAAAGTGTTGCTCTGGGTGGAGGCCTTCCTACAATAATGCTTACTAGGTAAGTATGATTGCACTGATTCACACCATGAATAGCTGGGAATGGATGGATTGCAAAAATGAAGGTGCTGGACTCATCTGGAAGTCCAAGGAGGTGGGTTGGACATATAGCACAAATGCTTTCACATATGTCCCAGGCAGTTGTCTCTAGAGAGATCATCCTGCCTCTGAGCTGACATGCAGAAATGCAACACAAGACTGTGACTTACCAGTAGCTGCTGGACATTACTGATGGCTGGAGTTTAGCCTAAATTTTCTATCTGCTATTTTGTTGATGTCTGATTTTTCCCCTCAGCTCTTTGTATAACACCAATGTGAAACTCCAGCAAAACTCTCTCTCTGCTCATTGTTTTGTTTTATTTTTCCACTGTGTGCATTTGTCACCCAAGCCCAAGCTGTTGCTAGGAGACAAAATGTGTTTCAGTCACATCACCCAGCTGCTGGACTGTGTGGCTGTATTTCCTATATTCAGCTAGAAAGCTCAAGTGAAACACCATTTTCCTGTGCCTGCTGTGATTAGCCGGAGTTATTCATCTGGCTGTTAGAAGTGAGTGCAAATATATACACAGGCTGTACAGGCCTTCATGCTTCCAAGTCTTCAGCACAGTCATGAAGACATACACAGACATACAGGTCTTCATGTACAGGTTCATGCTTAGGTATGGAAGCAGTGATTCCCCTTGCCAGTGGAGTCATTTCTGTTGACAGAAGAGAGTGAAAATAACTCCAGAGCAAGAAAAAAAGAGGTTCTTTATGCTGAGAAAAAGCAATAAACCAAGGGAAAGAGGATGCAAAATGGGGGTGACTCAAGCCTTCCCTCCCATGCAATAGGACCTACTGGGTGCTGTGTCAGTTTGAGTTGCAGGAAAAAGTGGGGTGCATCACCCCCCTCTGCTGACTGCAAAAGACTCAGGAGCGACCCAGAGGAAAGGTCTGGGAACTACTGCACAACAAATTCAGTTTCCAGGGGTAGGTTTATGCATGAGGAGCAAACCCCTAGAACCCTCCAATGGAAAGCAATAATTCGCTGACTGCAAGTCAGCCACAGCTACTAGACTGAGAAAACTGTTCGACGTATGCCACAGAGTCTTGGGAAATAAAGCCATCCCAGACCAAATCCTCCTGGCACAGTGAAAATCCCTGGTAAAGAGAGCTTTGAGAAGAGTTTGTATTTCCATTGTGGTGAGACAGCTTTCTCTCTGAGCACCTGCCTGCATGATTAGGTGATAAATTCTGCCTTGCGATCGCTCATCAGGCCAAGTAAGACCAACGGGGGCAATTAAACGCTGGAGGCAAGGATAAGGATCACTAATCAACTTGCAAATCATCTAATCAAACCATGCTGTTCACATCCCACTGTTCCACTGGATTTATAACTATAATTATCCTATTTTAATTTTTTTCCCCAATCAATTTTACATGAGTATTTATTTTCGTGCACTAAACATACTGTCCTCCATAGACTCAAGGAGTTTTTTATAGTCATGCTTCTTAAACAGCCACCCTGCATGGCAACACTTAACCTTGATGCCTATACAGAGACAAAAATCATTTCTAGGGTATTGCTCTTGGCTGAAGTGCAGCATTTCATGGTGTATGTATATGTTTTGCTTATATATATTTTACTTTTCATTAGTCATTTTGTAAAAATTCTGAATATTAGTAGATGATTTAGCTGTACCATGAAAGATTACAGCTTAAAAGATACACTATAGAAGACTGAATAGGTTTTTTTAGAATAGTTTGATTCTCAGAACAACAAAACTCCTCACATCTTCAGCAGTTTAGCTCAACTCTCTGAAGGCCCTCCCTTTTCACACCAGCTAGACCGAACATATTACATATTTCAGGAAGAGTGTCAGTGAGAAGATGACCATTAGCATATACTTAGGTTACCTAACATTTTAAAGGCTTTTAAAGGAACTTTTGGAAGAGCTCTTTCTTTTCTATATGGGACACCTGTAAAAGCAGTACAGCTGTTAACGTGAGGCCTCTCTGAGACTTCTGAAAAATTTCTTTCAACCTGGTGATGATCAAAAAAGCCAAGGATCTTTTTTTTTTTTTTTTTTTTTTTGTGTTTCCCCCCCCCCCCCCCCCCCCCACTACGCCTGAGAAATTTCTCAGACTGATGATTTCTGCTTTAAAGGAAGCAGCCAGGTATTTTCTGTGAGAACAAAGAGATTTGTTGGTCCAACGAAAATTTGATGAAAAGGCTTCACAGTGTGAGTTGTGCCCTTCCCTGCCAGTGAGGCTGAAGGCAGCACCCAGCTCTAACAGAATTCTTCTCTCTTACCCACTTGTGTTCTGTCAGCTGCCGTGCGCAGTCTGGCATCACCCAGCGTCATATTGAGGCAGAAATGCATTTTGGGGGGGGTGTTGAGAATGGTTTGGGCTTTTCCTTGTCAGGGAGGTGGAACCTTGATGCTCATCTGCTGGAATTACTGTTCTGGAGGGACCTTCTGCTGCTTCAGCCTTCCCAGGGACCTGTCATGATCTGTTGAAGTACAAAAATATTAATCTTGGATTTAGGTTTTGAGTCTTTCTGGTGTGGTGATGACTGAACTGCTGTCAGGTTCTTCTGGGGTGAATGAATGTGGCAAGTTGTAGAAAAATAACGTTGCATATGGTTTTATCTGACTTACAGTAGAACATATAAAGCTATTACAGTGGTAATGGGGGATTTCTTGTTGAATTTAAAGAATACATCTGACTAGAGATTGTGCTGAAAAGTTTAGATAGAAAAGGTCAGACCTAAGGCTGCATCGGTCACCTTAAGGGTGGCAGCTCCGGGGGTGGCAGGCACGGAGGCGGCGAGAGCGGCCGCTCAGTGCCAGATGTGGTCTGTGGCCTTTGTGAGCTGTTTGCTCCTGAGCAAACACATTTATTACAGACTTTGCCAGGAGAGCCTCACGTGCTGTTAATGATTGACTGGCCTGGCTGGGGGTTTCCAGGCAGCTCCTGCTCCACATCTCACTGTTGCCCCATGGGTGATGGCCTCCCTGGTGAGCAAGGAGCCGGGCGACCATCCTTCCCCAGGAGCTGCTGCAGGGGGTATGACTGTGTGGGATGCTGGTGGCAGGGTGGCCGTGCAGCCTGTGTGTGCCCCCAGAAGGCTGCCTGTCCCCACAAAAGACCCACCATTGGTGACAATTTGCTGAACAGCCACCACAGGGGCCCTGCACCCATTGCCAGTGGGAGGTTGTGCTCGCCCTGCTCTGAGCCTGGGCTGGGAAATGCTCACTCGGGGGACGCTGTCACGGGGATGCAGCAGGATTACTGTGGTTTCTCTGAGGCTGGCTGTGACAATCATAGGATCATAGACTGGTTTGGGTTGGAAGGGATCTTTAAAGTTCAGCTGGTCCACCCCTCCTGAGACATCTGCAACTAGGGCAGGTTGCTCAGAGCCCCAGTCAACCTGACCTTGAACACTTCCAAGGGACGGGGCATTGACCACCATTCTGGGCAACCTGGGCCAGGGTCTCGCCACCCTCATCTGGTGGTTTTGGGGCAGACGCTGATGTTTCAGCCCCAGGCAGGGCTGGAGTTTTGCTTTTGTGTTCTCATCCATGCCTGAAGCACAGGCTGTGTTTTCATCCCTCCAACCGGGATCAGGCTCAAAATGCTGTAGCTAGTCCTGTGTCTAATTCCTGTGAAAATTAAACTTGAAGAGGAGGAAGGTGAGATGGGGGGGGGGGCAGAGACCCGGGTGTTTCATCACCATGGCAACAAAGACTTCCAGGGAAAGGTGCTGAGGTTGTGAAGTAGATCATTTACAGTTTACTTAATAAAAAAAAAAAAAAGAAAAAAGATTTTTTCCTGGAGCAGACTGTGTGCCAGTCCTCCCGTGTGAGAGGCAAGCTGGAGGGTTTGTGCTGCTCTCAAGCCTGACTCTGTGCAGCTCTGCAGTGGGGAGGCAGGGATGGACGGATGGATGGATGGATGCTCCTCTCTGGCACCAGCGCAGTGGGTGCCTTCCTTGGCCCCATCAGAGCCATCCCGTGTGGGAAAGGTTCGCTGATGCCTGAAAAAGGCAAAAAAAGATGGTTGCAGGCAAGGACAAATCCTTCCCTCTATTCGGGTTTTAAAGGAGCTGTAACGTAACTTCAACTCCTTAAAGAACCCAGTGGTTGTTTAAGGTGAACCCGGTTTGTGGGGGACGGTGGGGACTGTTCTCACGAAACCCTCGGCATCGGGGCAACGCAGCGCCCGTGGTGACAGCAGAGGAGGTCCCTGTGCACATGATGTGCTCAGACCCAGCTCGCCTGGGCCGACGGTCTGAGGGGGGGGGGGGGAACAGCCTTGCCGGGGGGGCGAGAGAGGGAAACGCGGTCGCCATTCCGCCGCCGCTGCCCGCGGGGCTCCCGGCCCATCCCCGCGCACATCCCCCCGGAGCGCGGCCCCGCGCTGCCGGGAGCGCGCAGGGTGGCGCGGAGGCGGGCGGGGACGCGGCGTCCCCCCC
>WUAM01000164.1:3149253-3166660 GCA_024336885.1 Actenoides hombroni | reverse complement strand
AAAATGTATTGTTGTTCCCTTCCTCTAGCAGCTTAGTTATGAGACATGATTAAAACCAAAATCAAAACAGGCATTTACTAAAGCTTTGGAGCAAAGGAAGGGATCTATTTTTCACAGCTATAAATGAATCTTCACCTTTACGCTGCACTATTCAACCTGCTATGAAAAATCCTACCATGAATACACTTTTATTGACCTAAGAATTTAAATCCCCAGCCATGGCTTTCCCCACTGCAATAAGAAGCAAAGCAGAGTTCATCACAGCAAACATATGACATCATGAAATTAGAGAGCTTTAGTAAAAAGAAAATAAATCCCACCTTATAAATCAAGAAGCTTTTGTGACCATTTATATTTTCCATATGCGGTGATACTGTATGCTGAGCCAAGAACATCTTTACATCCCCTGTCTTAAAGCTTAGAGGTAGCTGTAACATATCATGCACAGTTCTGTGTTGCTACTGGAATAAAAGACTTCACCAAGCTGCCAAAAATAAAAATAAACTGAGCCTCCTCTCTAAAATGTATTCCTATATTTCAAATGGTACTAAGAGATGACAAATAGCTGGCAAAGACAGGAGTTCACTGGATCAATAGATAAACTACCCAAATTCCAGAAGAAGCCTTCAGAATGGCATTATTGAAAAAACAAAGCACAGCCACCGAGGCAGCTCCTGCAGTTAATCATAACACACATTTAAGGCAATTCTGCTCCTCCTGGGTTCAGGGAAAGTTGACCAGAAAGAAAAAAGTCCCTGGAAGATATACAAAAAAGTAGACTTTGCAAGCCTGGCTTTAGGGCTTGACTAGGGTTTAATCCAGACTGATGCTAGTGGACCAGAGTTTTCTGGCTGGGATCCTTCACTGCAGTTTTACAAGCACTAAATTCAGAAATACAAATAAATGTGGAGGCTGTGTAGCCCATGGCTTCCTATCTGACTCATGGCCAGTGCAGTTCCCTCCTCTGTGGGATTTATCACGCCTGGACCCAGCTGACAGCAGAGGCTGAATATATATCCAGGAGACGGAAGCAGGCCAGGAGAAAAGCCATGTTCAGGACTACGCCAAGCAAACTTCCCACAGGAACAACCCAGGGCTGGCTGTTGGGATGCTGGGCACACTTGTCCTGGTGCCCACCAGCAGCTGAATCACACTGAGCTCCCAGATTGATAATGAGATTATTAAATCTGCTCAAACAGTAACAGTTCGTAATTCTAGCCAGACGTGAGAGTAATACTCTTTGTTTCTCTCTCTGAGCCCTGCTTGGAAAGAAGTCCTCCAAATCTACCTAGTTTGGCAAAAGTTTATTCCCCTACAAAAATGACCATGGCCCTACCTTGATGATTGCCTCAAGAAAACTGTCTGAACTGTCAAAATTCCTAATGCTTCCAAACTTGCAAAGCAAATCAATACAATTAGAAGAAGTGGAAATCCCAGACTGATACAAATTCTGGGAAGCCAACTAAATTAAAGAAGTGGCTCCTTATTGCTCAGCATCAAAGCAGTAGATAGAAGCCCACCGTATTTAAAATGTGTGATGAATTATTATCTACTGTCAGCATATGTAGGACAATCCAGATAAATCAATGATACTTTTAACAGGATGCTGCTGTGAAAGCAATATTGGGACTCAAATAAAGAAAAAGACATCAAGGTGACAGTACAGGATTACATTTCATTCACCAACGATTGGGATGGCTACCTGCACTCCAGTAGGCCCCTGAGCTATGATTATACCAGAAAGCTGAAATAAGTGAACCCTTAGAAACATTAATTTGAAACCCTTATTCCTACAGAAGGGTCCTATGGACAAGCCATGAGATTTTCCAAAACTGGAAAGTAAAGCTGTACATACACCCCATGGGAATTTTAAAATGTTTTGCCAAGTGCAGGTAAAAAAACTATCTAAGGACAACAAGCTAAAAAGGTTTTGAAGATGGTAGTATTGCATCAGTTAGGAATTCAGCCCAAATTTATTATTTGGACACATGACAAAAGATTTATTACTGTAGTCATTTGCTTAGGGCCTCAATTAATAAATATTTATGCAGCTGTTTCTGGTACATATGGTTTATCAGCAGAATTTCAGCAGATATGAATGATGTAATTTAAAACCGATATATATTTAATGGTCTACTCAAAGATAAATTAACCTGTATAGCACAGCATATGATATTAATGTGATTCCATTATTTTTTACTGGGAGGCATCCAGATACATACATTTATTGGAAGTACACAGATTTGTTTATTAGATGGTTTAGCTGCCTCAGTTTAGAAAGCAGAATTATTCCACAAAAGCTTTGAAGAATGCATTAGTACTTTGTGATCTCTCAGGTGTACAGTGTGAGATCAAAAAAGTATATTTCTAAAACCAATATACCACAAGCATCTTTATTTGTATTGCTTGGAAGTAACACAGTGTCATTTTATATTGAGGAGTGGGTTAGGTGACCTCAACCAACTCTCATCTCCAGGACGGGTTCTCTTTTGAGAATAGCCCCCAAAATGCAGTGTCCTGGGCTCCCTCTGAGGAGGTGACTCTAGCAGAAGGAAGGACATGGCCTTTTCTATTCCAGTCAGCCAAGATGCTGAAAAGGACTTCATCGAGAGCTGGAAAGAAACTGTAGCCTGTTGCAAGCACTCTGCTTTGTTTGACATCCTTACTGCTTATCATCTACGTGAGATGATGCAGCTCCATGAGTAGTAGTAACTGTAGGAGCTGTTGCGTGCACATGACTTAGTCAGTCCCATCAATATTTTAGCAGCATGTGTGTTTCTACACTGGGCTAAAATGCTGAAGTCATAGGTTCCTGCACCGCTATTAGTTCTGGGACTACAAGGACTACACCTCTTTTCCAGCATAGAAAGAATGATTTATGCATCTTAGTTTGCTTGTAGGAGTGAAAGTAGAAGTAGGTGCACACGTATAGACACTTCTTTACTGCTTCCCATTCATGGAATTAGTCATTTATCCTGTTTTTCTTTTTTCTCTTCTTTTTTTCTTAAAGGCAAACCCTCTGATCTCTGTTAAGCCTTTGCTCCGAGAATGTCATCACCAAACCTCCCATAGCTGTTATTTATAAAGGACCCAGAAAACACTGGTTGCATTGATGGCTCTGTAGCAGCTGATGGCCAGCAGCCAGCCTTGCAGCTCCGCGCCAGCACTGGGCACAGCTGCATGACTTGGGCAAACCAGGGCTGTATTTGAAAGCCTGAAAACTCTTGTGCACTGTTTGTATTTGTTTCACTGTATTTACTTGTTTCCAATTTGGCAATCAAGCATATAAATGTGTAGAAGTATAAACAGTATTGGAAGGGAATGTCTGCTAAACAAGGCAACATTATGATACCAGCCTCGGTTCAATACAGCAGCCAAACCAAACTTCTGTCATGGCACAGAAAGCTTCCTAGTTGTTTTTTTCTGGAGAGGCATTAAAAAGTGGTTTAAAAGTGTACAGTGTGTATCCATACTGATGCTTTAGAAACTGTAGCATATGAAGAGAATCTACGTGTGTAGGGGATGGGAAGGGAGGCAGGGAATTTCCTCGGGGCAGGTTTGACAGCAGTCACTGCAGCAAGGCGGACAGGGAGCTGCTGCAGCAGTGATACAGTGTGCTGCAGCAAACCTCCACAAAACCCTCATCTCCTCTGGCTGGCATTAAGGATGCTTCGTAAAGGAAATGGGAACAGATACTGAAAATCTTTTCCACTTTCTCAGACAGGAAGCAGAAATAAATTCTTTTTTAAACTGTTGTACGCCCTTCAGTATAAGCCTGAAGGCTATTGTGGAAATATGGGTATATTGTTTCATCAGCTCCCATCACTTTGGGAGCAATGCAATCCAAATTATTGAAATCAGGAGCTTTACTTTATTATAGATGTTCCTGATAAGCTGAAATGAGAGGACTGGGGTGCACTTTCTGAGTGAGGGTGCTATTGGCAATACCAAGAAAGCCTACAGTGCAGAAACCCAAGGACAAGTGAATTTGGATGGAGCCACATCAGTGAGATCCTAAATACATCTGACATGTGAATGCAGCTGGCCAAATGGTTTCCTACCTCAGCAGCTTCCTGCCATCCACACCAGAACACACCACCAGGTCTTCTCTAGCACTGGGACACTGGTGACTGTCACCACTGCTTCTTAGCCACAGATGTTTTTTTCATTCAGCAACATCCAGGGAAAGATGGCAAGAGATAAGAGTAAATAGGAAACTTTGCAAAGGGCTGACAGCTGTCTCCAAAGTGTCCTATAGTGAAAATCCTGACAGTTAAGAAATTGTCTCCTTCAGGTGCTTCGCTTTGTGTCTTTGCGGTTAAAGGACTACTGATAAGAGCAACCAGGAGAGAAAAGGCTTGAACACGCTTCTCTGAGGAAGACAGGGAAGGTGAACAGAAAAAAGGACCCAGTTTGGCTTATGCATGCCACAAATGACAGATTCCCACCTGATTTCTGTGTGCTGATCACAGCAACTGCATCTCTAATGAGCCTCATGCTCTCCTGATGATAAGCATCCCAGACAGAAAAAGACAGACCCTGGGGTTCAGTGACAATCAATTCGTGATTCATGAATAGACCGCTGCAAAAAGAAATAACAAACATGAATTTTTCTACATCTTTCTGCAACAGACAAAGACTTAGAAAAATGTCCTGCATTTTCAGTTTGAGTGAGAATGTTCTTCATAATACTTTTCTCAGTTAGGCCCAGAGAATATTTAAACTGTGTGCTAATCCACCCTCAAGCCTTGTGTCTTAATACAAGACATTCCCAGAAAGTGATGGTTGAGTGGAGAGCTGTGGGAATTGCAGCTACATATTAAATATACATATACATAAATAGTTAATTTTGCTTCTCCTCAGTCTCCTCACGTATTACTTTAGCTTCCTTACTGATGAAGCCTTTGGAGTAAGGAATGCATAGCAGCATTTGTCTGGGAGGTGCCTGGCAAACCCAGGGAGCAGCAACATCACAGCTTTCCAGCCCAGCACAGCCCAACAGCATCTCCCCAGACACTGGGGTGCACTCTGCAAGCAGCCGAACAGCATCTGCGTGGGACACCCAGACTGTTGACATCAGGGAAAGCTGTAAAAAAATGGATCATGTTTCCCATCTTTTCTTATAGCCAGAATGTGCATATGTTTCAGCTGTTCTTTCTCTCGATGGTTACACCCTATCCAAAGAGCGATGGAGATGCAATGATGGGGCATTCAATCCTGATTGCAGGTCTCTGATCTGTTTGCCAGGTTGGAAACTCTCTGCCACCCAGCAGAGAGCACTTTTTCCTTCACAAGGATAATTCTGGGCTAGACATTTTTGTTTCCCTGTGTGCTGCTATAGAGCTACTCAGTCATGTATGCTTTCCTGTGTGGGTGGAGATAATCTTTGTGCCTTTGCCAGCACCTTAGCTCTTTTGAAGCTAAGGGTCACATATGATTACATTCTGTCGTTGTCAGCCTGTCCTTCAAAGTTATTTCAGACGTGCTTTGTGAATGGATTATTTTAATATACTTTATTATTTAATCTTCTTGAAAGAACCTTCCTGAAAGTTTAGAAATCACAAAGTTAACTAATAAACTATGTGCTGTTTTTTCTCCTGGGTTTGTGAATGAATAAGGATAGAAAGTGGACAGATTTTCACTTCAGATGTTATTCCTACACCATTTTCATGTATTCTCCTTGTACGTGCAGACCTTTTGTTTGCCCGGCAAAAGAACACACTGGGATGTGGTAGAGAGGCAAATACAGACAATTTCTCTCTACCTTGCCAAAGCCTGAGATATCTCAAGGACCATCAGCCTAAAAGTTCAAAGCTCATGTGCCAGGCCCTAAGTATCACGCAACAAGCCCCAGGTTCTTTGCAGAAGAAGTTGCGGATTTTGATCCGCCTCTTGATGTTTACAAGGCATTCTTGTCCTTGGGTGTATACAGGGGAGAGCTGTGGTATCCCTCACATTTCTGGAACATAGTCCCTGATGCAGTAGTTCTCATCCTACATCTGTTTCCCCTCTCCATTCCCAGCCCACACACCAACCTTTCTCCACCCACCCAGCCAGCCCCAGGTGTGCTATTCTGCCTACTCTGGGAGTCTATAAAACTTCAGATAGAGGGGAAAAACACTGTGGGCTCCTTTATTCCACCTTCCCAGGTTTGCTGTTGCACAGAAGGACAAGAAGGAAGACAGATGAAGGCAACCCAACACGGATAGGCTCTTCCTACTGAATTCCCGTACAGGAGGGGTTAACCAAGGTCTGGCTCAGTAAGGACAGAGAGTAAGTGTGGTCTCCAGTAGCCAGGCCTGCAGTATCACAAGGGATGTGCCATTGCTCAGTACTGCACCTTTTCACAGGAAAGTGGAAATGATTGAAAAGTGTATGAGTTACAGAAAAACATTTTGACAACTTGAAGTGTATGTACTTTTCAGCTTTTTTAGACTAGCAGTCACTGTGGATTTTAAAAAAATATTTCATTCAAAAGTTTTTCTTAAGTTTTTCCTCAACTTTTCCATTTTTCAGCATCAGAATAAAGGGAAAAACGCTCCCCTTCCACCATCTCTCAATTTATTTTTTCAAACCTTCACATATCTACTTCTGCTTTATCTCACCTTTTCCCACTTTGCTGCCTCTCAAGACAGAAATGATAATCAGATGGGGTTTCCCTTCCGGACCGAGCTTTGTAAGACTTCTCCCATTTAGGAGATCAGCTCCAGTCCCAGCAAAATGCTGTGAGTTACAGGGAAAAAAAAACCCAACCAAGCAACAAATGTTGGCGAGACCGCAAAATACAGAGTGTGTCTGTAGGAGGAATATATTCTCAGGCTGGGGAAATACTGAATTTTCACAACATTGAAGCAGATAATCTGGAGGAGGATGGAATTTTTTCCCTAGCACTCCCTAGTACAAATAAACACCGCTGAGAAAACAAACTTGTTTAGGTGAGAGAGGGTTGAATTAAGCAGCGGTACCCATTTGTGGTCGTCACCTAAAGCTGCTTCTATGCAGATCGCTTATCTTTGTTTACGGCTCTAAATTGCCTAAATGGTGTGAGCAATTCTAGGGATGGGTGTATGCTGTTTATGCCTTTGTTTGGGTTTGCTCACCCTTGTCATAGGGACAGGGAAAAGATGAAAATAAGATTCCTGGTCTGACTTTCAGATCTCCTTTTTCTTCCTTTCTGGTGATCGTGAAGGATACTTAAGAGTACATTCAAATTTTTAAATCAGTAAATTATCCCTTCCCTTTCGGGGGTATACTCTTGAATTAGCACACAGTGTCTTATGCGCTTGGCTAAAAAGAAGACATGGAATAAAGATTGTGAAGGCATCAGTAATTTGGGCATGTGGCCATTTTACCACACATTATATTCATGTGAGAAAGCAAACATCTCTTTGGTTACCATCAAAAAAAAATCCCTAAGTAAAATCAAGCCCCAAATCCCTAGTCCATGAGGCCACATGATTTCACATGCTACCTTCAGAGTGTGATCAGACCATTAAGCTAAGGTGACTTTATTACACAGGTATGTGCTGGATTTTCCTCCGGGCGAGGGCTGGGTTCCCAGAGTGATCCATGTGTCGGGGATTTGCATCCCACCTTCCTGGTTTCAAAGTCTCTTCTGAGGAGAGTTCATTTGAAGAGGTGCTCTAGGTAGGCAGCAGGGATAGGGGAAAAAAAAACAAACTTCCTCTCTTTTTAAACCTCTACAGCAAACATTAAATGTTTTACTCCCCACCTGGAGTACGGCATCCAGCTCTGGAGACCCCAAGACAAGAGGGATGTGGACCTGTTGGAGTGGGTCCAGAGGCAGGCCAGGAAGTTGATCAGAGGGCTGGAACAGCTCTCCTATCAGGACAGGCTGAGAGAGCTGGAGTTGTTCAGCCTGGAGAAGAGGAGGCTCTGGGGCAACTTTGTTGCAGCCTTCCAGTACCTGAAGAGGGCCTACAAGAGAGCTAGGGAGGAAGGGACTTTTTTACGAGGGCTTGTAGTGATAGAACAAGGGGTACTGGCTTCAAACTGGAAGAGAGGAGATTCAGAATAGAAATTAGGAAGAAGTTTTTCACTAGGAGGGTGCTGAGACACTGGAACAGGTTGCCCAGGGACGTTGTAGATGCCCAAACACTGGATATGTTCAAGACCAGGTTGGATGGGGCTTTGAGCAACCTGGTCTAGTGGGAAGTGTCCCTGCCTGTGGCAGGGGGATTGGAACTAGATGGTCTTTAAGGTCCCTTCCAACCCAAACCATTCTATGATACAATTAAATGTTTTATGTGTGCAGACTGGCCCAAGAAGTAGGGGCTGTGAGAAAACTTGTAAGTTCTTCACATGCCAGGAAGGGAAAAGAAGGTATAAATTAAAATAAATAAATAAATAGTGAAGACAAGGCTGGGTAAGAAATCCCTGATGCAATACTAAACTATTGCTCCAGAATTACGCGCTACAGGATTATGTGCTGATCTAAGAGAACTCGTGGTGTCCAGATCTACAGATCCATCTGCAAGTGGTGACAGTGATAATTCTGTTTCCCAAGGGTGAGATAAGGCTACATTCTTCTGTGATAACTACTACAGTATGCATACATACTCCTAGCCCAAGCTGGTGTCCAGGAGGGCATGATCAAAGATCCACTGAAATGAGTGAAATTTTTTCCACTGTCTTTAATGGACTTTGGATGGGATCTTGAAACTTACAGTTCTGTGAACAACCAAATAGCTTTATCTTTAAAACCAGGAAAACAACTAGTGCAGAAACATGATGAATACTTTTAATAGCATTAAAAGGCCATCAGATGGACAATTTGCAATCATAATTAAATCACTGTCCTCAAAGCAGAGACTACATTGTTGAAAACCTAAAAAGTCTTAGGATGAAACATAACAATAAGCTGAAAAAAAGTATGACCTGTCCCTAACTTTCATCTTTTCATTCTCATTGCACAAAAGCTCTTAAAAATTGGTTTCAGCATTTTTCTCATGATTATAATGTTTGATCCCTTTGTCACTGTCCTCTTAAACCAAACATTTGCTAAAACTCCACTAATAAAACAGGGCTGATAATCAATTTGCTATAATGAAACACATTCTCACAGAGTCTCAGATGCATCTCGGTCCTGGGCAGAGCCTTTCTGCACTTTTGATGTCCCCATTGTAGAACTGATACCTGAAAGGAAGACGTGTGAAGCCTTCGGTATGGCAGGAGTAAAGCTTTTTTCCTCTGCCACCTTTCTGGGTATCTACAGAAATAAGTTGTTTTAAGGATACTATGTAGGGGTGAGATAAAAAAGAATTGTCATGGCTCTGTCATGTTGTCATTATGGTCTATTTATTAACACCACCACCACAAACGTCTCAGTGCACAATGTGAGCTCAGAACATCACTGAACCTTCCTGAGGCACAGTATATTCACACTGATGTGAGGCTATCTAGGTTCCATAGCAAGCTATAATTTACAGGCTTAATCAAGTTTTGAATAGGGATGGTGACCTTTTCATTCTCCAGAAAGAAAGGGTAGAAAAATACATGGTGAGAAAAGGAGGGCAGAAGCCATTGGGGAAATGAGATTGAAAGTCAAAGCAATCACAACTACTTTTTATAGCCCCCCTTTTAAAAAATTGTTCATGAACTGCAAGGGGTCCTAGAAATTTAATGGCAATTTTTTTTTAATGTTGTAGTTAGAACAGAACATGTATGTTTCTAAACTCTCTTCTGAAACTCTAAATCCTGAATAATTTACAACAGTTGTATTTACAATAAACCTATAATAAAAACTATGTATTGTGTGTGGGGAATAGAAATCAAGAAAGAATTTTTTTCTTTATCTTAAGGGTATATTAAATACTATTTTCAGTTTAATATTCTTTGCAGAACTTTCACTTTGCCTTTTCACTTTGCCAGGATCATGTCTACTTTAGAACAGTATTTATCAAACATCCTTTGTAACCTTGAACACGCACGTTGGTTTTGAAGAGTACAGCACCCTGGCTAGGGTGATCCTACTGGTTCTGCTGGATTCTCCTGAATGCTGCTGCCTTCTCCTTTTGACAAAGGCAACTTGTGAAGCTCAGACTTGAGTCCAAAGCTTGGGAATGTTCTGAAAATAGGGGTTTGCGTTCTGCTCATTTCCATTTCTTCTAGATTTGGTTCCCCTTCACCTCTGTGTATTCTAATGTATAATCATCTATCATGGGTTTTTTTGAACAAACATTGGAAACCCACTCCCTGTGCTCTATGGATCTATGCACCATGGTCTCTTGGAAGCACGATGGAATGAAGTATGATAGGAAAATGTGCAGGGTTTGTAGACATTTCCATATTTTTGAAACCAGTATAGAAGTTGTCGGTTCCTTACCATAGCCTTTGTGTGTCTTTTTCTGAAGTTGCTGATGCATAAAGGTACTGAAGTGAGTACTGAAGAAAACCACCTGGTTTTTGTAAGACCACGTGCTGGTATCCATACATTGGTACTGACAAGCAGCTCAGAGTTCATTATGAGAAATGATGGCAGAGAAATGGTAAATGAACCAGCTTATAGTCCCTATTACAACTTCAGAACCAAGACTACTCTTTACTTCTATGCAGGAGCAATGACTGGTGAATACTTCCAATTATGGATTATGTCCATCAGTGTTCCTACCTTTGCTATTTCTCTGGTTATGGAGCATGGAGTTATGGGCTCTGGCAATCCTTATTCTTGATGTTAGTGAATGACTTCTGGAGAAAATAAGCCTGTGACAATAATCTATACATAATGATTCCAAAACCTATCAGCACTTTTGCGAATTTAATTAATTATGTGGTGAAAAATGCCCCATGAACAACACCCACCCCACCCTCCCCCTGACCAAGGCTGTGTAGGACGTAATGAGTACATTACTTTGCTTCTCTGATTCTGCTGCTTTCTGCATTTTTTCTGACAGTCTTACATTCCTGCCTGCCACTGCCCACAAGGGTATTTCTTTGCTGCCCAGTTGTAGTCAGCAGAGGAGCTGTGTGATGCACTGTGCACTCACTGGATACGCACGGACTCGTGCATGTTTACCAGATTAATAACCTCCGGGATCCCCTTGGATCTGAATTCCTAGCAGCGTGTTCCTGTTCCAAGAAGTATTATTTGGAGCCCCTTTGTGAATCCCAGCTCCACAAGGTGGCTCCCGATTCCTTTAAAAATACTGCTGTGTTTGTGGATTAAACACACCCAAGAATGATCTTGAGAACAATCTTCAGGGCTCTGCGGATACACAACACTATAGTGGAATCCAAGGTCCCCTTTAGTATGCTGTGTATTTTTCTTTCAGTAAAACTGGGAACTAGATAAAGTCTGAGACTATTAAAGCATTACAATTTGAAGGAATGTTTTGCGTTAGCTGCTCAATAAAATCAAAAAAAGGAGAAAATAAAGGTATTATACATGTCTGGAATGTGAAACGGGACATTCAAACACCCACTCTGTTCCTTTGTGGCTGTTAAAATCATCTTCTGTCCTAGAAGTGTCCTTCCCCTACTCAGTATCTCTGTAAGATCAGGTTAACATAGTCACCAGGTACTGAGGGGTGCAACCTCTGCTCGTATGGACAGAGAGGTAGCAGCTTGGTGCTTCTCAGGAAAGAGATCCCACCTTTGAAGGCCAAGACCCACAATGAAGTATTTACTTGACTCCAGCCAGGACTCTGCATCCCCAGGCAGACCTCCCGAATCACTTAATTGATGGCCACATGTTTGCTTCAGAACTCATGAGTCGGTTGAACCCAAAGAGTTTTACCTCTTAGAGCAGCTCAGAATATGAGGTTCTCCCTTGTGGTCAGTGTCTGCAAACACTCATGGTTAAGTGATCATCACAGATGATTAGAGCTCTCTGTGGCATGGAGAGTCACAGGTGAAACTGGAACGAGACTGTGGCACCACGATATACCTATGTGAGACGGGCTGGACTGCAGCACGTGTGCAAAGCAGAAGCTGATGGTACAAACCTCAAACTCAGTGTGTGAGACTGGGTAAGTCTGCCCTCCCTCCTGGGTGCAGTATTGTTGCTTTAGGTAGTCAAAAATTCCACTTCATGATGCTCACATCCTAAGGACACCTTAAGAAAACCTGGATATATTTTGGGAAAAAGTGTATGCTGTTGTTTTGGGTGTTTGGATGTCATATTTTCAGGTTCTCCACAGCAGGGCTAGAAACGTATTTAAAAAATAACATTTGTGATCTGAAGCTGTGTAACAAACACTATCTCAAGGCAATGCTGGGTGTGTCCAAGCCGTAATGTTAAATTCATCCTTCCTGTCGCTTCCTTCAAAGCTCCACTGAGCTCAGCCCCTCCCTGGTTATCCTCCCCTGCCGAGCTTGCTGCAACCCCTACGCGTTGCTGCTGCTCCCACCTTTGTCCCTTCTCCTGCCGGCTCCTTGCACAACTGTCTCTCTGCGCCTTTTCCTCCACCGCACTGCTGCTTGGCACAGCTCTTCCCTTTGGCCCTTTCTATAGCGGGGTCTCTTGTAAAGGTCAGTTAGAGTGAAGCCACCCGCCACTGGTTTTCCTCCTTTCCCTTTTGTTTTCTGTCTGTCTTTAAACACGAGTTCTTCCATGGAGAGATGGTGCAAAAATGAAACAGTGGGTGCTAATACCTATGTAAATTTTCTCTAATTGCAAATCTGGCAGATCTACCCTGTGTTCATCTGTCCAATCTTTGGAGCAGTTGAGGTTGCTTTTCTGCTCTTACTCCTTGTAGCAGGTGTCTGACAATGGGTAAGGACTCTGGGGAGAATCTCTGCTGCAGAAGTTTGTATCCTGGGGCCAGCACAATTTCGTGAGCTATGTCCTGAAGGACAGGCCAAGGGACATGTCTTTCAGCCCAATGTGTAGTTTTTATGCTTTCACATGTGGAAAGGCTGCAGTCAAGAGCCAGAAATGTGGTATCAGCAATGGAACTCAGTTCATTAAAAATTCAAATCAATGGAAACAACAGGACTTATTATTTATCTAAGCCTCGAATCAATCTGACTACTATGCATAATGAACTTAATTAGAAAAGTGAGCCGAAGCAGGAAGACAGTCTGTCTCCTGGCTTTGAAATTATCATACCCCTATCAGTATGCTTGGGTAACTTGTAATTAGGGACAAAGGTTACACATAATTTTATATGCTGAAAAACCGGTTTTATACATGTCATTTCAAAAAAAGAAATTTAAGAAGTAGATATAAGACTTGCTACCCCTACTGAGCTTTGATTTTTTGCTACTAGATTACTAGGTAGGAACTGGAATGTCATTAAATAACTTCCTTTTCAGGAATTTCAAACCTAAATTTTCTATATTTAAATTTATCAACACACCTTATTTGAAGCCTGACCTAATTGTATTTTTCTTAAAAACTAATCAAGTGAAATACATAATGTCCTAAATGCCTGTAAGAGTGGAATGAGTAATCTTTTTGTGAATAAATTCCTTCATTTTCCCAAACAGTCCTACATCACAAACATCAATAATTCTTTTGCGTCTAGCCACATGCTGGAAGATCATGTTCCTTGCTATCAGCTCTTATCCAACAGAATGGAAAAATACAGATTTTGACCCAGCTTAAGAATAGAAACACAAGCTTTGAAAAAGACATGTACTTTTTTTTGTGAGAGAACTGTATCATATAGTTATCATCTATACACCAAGACTGCAGTGAACTTGCACTCAGTGCTTCAGAAAGGATACAAACAAATGGTGTGCATTTTTTAATAGTCAGACATAGTGCATTATTTAATAATTTCAGTTTATTTTTTTAATTGAAGCATTTTATAGAAAAAAAATATCTGTCCTTGTCTCCGAAAATGCAATCCTAGTACTTCTAAACATGTGAAGAAAGAGTGTCAACAAAAGGAATTCCTTCTGTAAAACAGAGCCAAGGGGAAGAGGAAAGGGTGCAATGTAGCTTGAATTAGTTTGTACTTGTGTCTATCCAATAGTCTAATTTCTTTCCTGGCACATCATTGAACTGTGCTAGGTTTCTTCATATTGACAGGACTGTAAAGGGGGAACAATAAATATAATTTAGAGAGAGAGAGTTAAAAAAACAATTTTAAGAAATGTATCTACTCCTTTAGAAGTATCTTCAATTTTCAGCATCAACTCCCTGCAATAAAGGTTTGTGAAATAACAAGGTCAAATAAACTTACCCAGTGTTCTACCTAAAGCACCATATATACAGCTATAGCAATCAAATTGACTAATGGCATACAAAGTATTGAACTTTTGTATCCTTGTATTGGGTCTGACTGAGTTGGAGCTGATTTTCCCCATAGCAGCCCTCCCAGTGCTGTGCTCTGCACTGAGAGCTGGAAAGGTGCTGATAACACACCCATGTTGTGACCGCTGCTGGGCAGGGCTCACGCAGCACCAAGGCTGGTTTTCAACATTCCCGCTGCAGTGGGATGGGGTGGACAACATCCTGGGAGGGGACATGACTGGGGCAGCTGACCTAAACTGACCAAAGGGATATTCCATACCATAGGATGTCAGCTGATCTATAAAAGCTAGAAAAAGGGGTGGGGGGCATCGGCTTGTCCTCTGAGCAACTGCTACACGTTTGGAGCCCTGCTTCCTGAAAAGGGGCCAAACACCACCTGCTGATGTCAGTAGAGAATAAATCTTTGTTTTCTTTTGCTTCTGTGCATGACCTTGCTTTGCTTTTTCATTAAACTGCCTTTGTCTTAACCCACAAGTTTCATCTTATTTTCTCCCACCTGGTCCAGTTGAGAGAAGGGAGGGGAAGCGATAGAACAGCTTCATAAGCACCTGGCATCCAGCCAAGGTCAAACCACCACAGCCCTTTTGATACAAGATTCAAAAAATTTCTACAAATAACACACGAGAGCAAGGACAAGACTAAGACAAGGTTTGTCTTGGTTTAGAAAGACCATACATTTAACTGAGACTAGCTAAAAATCTATTGCCACCACTTTTTGTAGGAGCTGATGTGTACAGACACGTAGGCCACGAGTTTTAGAAGCCAGATCTGACCATTTTTGCCTGCGTTCTCAGACAGAAGCACCCAGCTGCAGTACAGCACACAGACTAGCAGCTATTTTTCCATTCTATTTGGTCCACTGTAATTGAAAAATATTTTGGCATTCTGATCATCTCCTAGAGTCTGGTAGTAAAATGAGTCAAGCGTTGCCACCTGAAGAACAGAAACAAGTTCTATCTCAAAACGTGTTCGCATCATAAAAAGTCAGCATTTTTAAAATACTTACATAGTTCTGAAGGTTATTGTTTGCTCTGCAGGTGTAATACTCCAGATGCAACTCTTCTGGAGAGAAATCCTGAAAGCCTGTAAGGAGAAGGATAATCAAAAACCTCCATGAACATATAGTAATGCTTTAAATTGCTCTCTATAATTATGAAGAAAAGGGCCTTGGTACATTATCTGTAAGTCAGTTACAGATGGAGACACAAAAAGGATTCATTGGAGAACTTCAAAGAGGTGAATGTCCAAAATGAATTTGCCATAATCCAGTATTCCTTTCTGTTGCATGACGAGGCAAATTATCACCTTGCAATTAGTTCCACAGAGGTACAACAGTGTGGACAAGTGTAAGACACATCCTAAACGGTGGCACTATGTGGCAACACCAAAAACATTACCTACCCGAGATATTTGGTTTTCCTTTCATTGGTGAATAAGATGAAAATATCCATTGTCCTGAAGATTCCCAAATTTCCATGTCTTTCACTACACATTCTCTAGAAAACAAAACAAAATAAAACCACAGATGAAGGTGAAATTATGTGGTCAAAACAAAACCACCAAAAGCAATTGGATTATAACTTACAGAAGTCTTTCCTCTTCATCTTTATAGCCATCAGCAGTATTTTGACTGTTCAGTAATGCAGAAAATCTGTTCTGTGAGAAGTCTGCATTCCTGCTGCTGCTGCTGCCTGATGAGCCAAAATCAGAGGAGCCAAAAAATCCTCTTTCATGATCTCTGCTGCCACCCCATGTAGTAGACTTAAAGGTAGATGGCTGGATAACATTAGTGTATCTCTGGTTAGCAGCACCCCATCCTCCTCCTCTGCTAGTACCTTCTACTGGAAAAAAAAATCCAACAAAAGTCTTAAATCATTCAGATATTAAACAATACAACATCAGCAAAAGCTGCAAGTATTAACTACTTTTATGGTGGCAATAAGAAGTGTAAAATAAAATGCAGTTTTTTCCTAAAGAGTTAGCTTGACTATTTAGTGAGCTTAACCTGGTGAGCTACCCAGGCTAGCTTTGGAATCAGAGGCAAATTGCGAACTCCTCCTCGCATCACCATGCCGACAACAATTCGTTGGCTCTGCAGAAAAGAGACTGTTTCAATTTTGCTTATTTTGTTTCATCAAGTAACTACCCAAGAAGAGAAAAGTAAAATTTAACTCACAGTACATCTACATCAGGGGGTTCCTGTCTACACAGCTACAGCAGAGGCTCTGCTGCACAGCAGAGACCTCTCAAGTTCAGCTTTATGACAACAGACACGCATCTGTGCACGTTCCAGGTAAACTCCAGCCCTCCTTCAGCATATGGAACAGAAGATAAGCAACTGCCGTCCTGCCGTAACTGTCCCTACCTGTTCCCCACCACGGCTCCTGTGTACGGCAAGCTTCCAAAGACCCACAGCCAACTACGACTAAACCAAACTTAAAAAGGTACAACACGCGGGTTGTTGACTCTTGCTCAGTGCCCTTCCAGGGAAAGTTTCCGGAGCTATTCTGGCATTTTCTCGGTCCCTGCGGCACGTCTTACTGCGCCTCCGCCAGCGCCCAGCTCCACAAGTGCCCCAACGGACACTACCTGGGCCGACAGCCCGAGACAGGGGACGCGATAGTGGGGCCGCTTCGCACCGAAGCTGCCGTCAGCAGCGGGCCGCGACGAGCCCCGGGGCTGGCACCCGGGGCCCCGCCGCGGGCGCTGAGCGAGCACCTCCAGGCCCCCGCCGCCGCCGGCTGCCCCCCGAAAAGAGGCTGCCCCGGCAGCCATGCGGCCCCGCCCCCCGGCCCTCAGATCCGCGGGGCGCCGGACCCGGGGGTACCTTGGTGATGGGGTGCAGAGGGCCCGGAGCGGCCCCCGCCGCGGGGATGCTCGTTCCAGCACCTCTCGCCGAAGCGGCAGCGGCCCTGCAGGAAGAACTGACAGATGGTCATGACGGCCCCGCGCGCCGCCGCCGCCGCCGCCCAGCGACGCTAGCTGACGTCAGAAGCGAGCGACGCCGGGCTCAGGCCGGCCTCGCGCGGCGCGGAGGAAGCGGAGCAACGGCCGGAGCCCGGCGGCCCCTGCGCGCGCCGCCCCGGGCAACCGTCGGGGGCTTTGGCGCCTCTGAGTTTCTGGGTGCGGCCTTGAGAAGTACAGGCAGGGGCAGCTGTCCGGAAAGAACAGGAAGGAGGAGCGGGC
>WUAM01000164.1:3108945-3149153 GCA_024336885.1 Actenoides hombroni | reverse complement strand
ACTTGCTACCCCTACTGAGCTTTTATTTTTTTCTACTAGATTACTAGTCGTCACTAATTAGCTATAGGGTCTTAAGAAATACTGATATAAGTTTTGCATTTATATAGAGCCTGGATACTAATAAGTAACTAGTTATATAAATATTAGTTTTTGTACAACTTCCCTTCCAAAGTTTGAAAACACAGCTCCAAAAAGCAGTGCGAGTTGTCCCAAAGCAGAGACTAAGTGCTTGCCTGTTCAAAAACTTTACCGGCATGTTACACCAGTATACCTAGAATTACACCAGTAGAGTTTCCTGTGCAGTCACTAACACTTTTCTTCGTGTTGCGCTTATCTTCAACTGCTGTCACTGAATATGAAGTACTCTGGTTTTGACAAATTGGCAGAGCCCTGTGATTACACTTGAATTATTTATTTATTTATTCATTTATTTTGACCAGCTGTAATTAGAAAACAGAAGTTCTACCTTCAAGGTCCTGCTTCATCAAAGCGGTGACTTCCACGCTTCGGTTTAGTTAAATCCACAGAGCAGGCCCACTGCCTGCTCACAGCTTCAAGTCACGCACGAGCACCGCTCTCAGCAGGAGCAATGGCTTCTCTTTGGAACTGGAAAACAGCTCTTCCTGGTTTATCACAGATACAGCTACTCTGATTTATTTTTTTTTTTCCAGGTAGTATTTCATCTTAGAAATTCATTATGAAAAGATCAAACTCTTTCTGTCACACAAAATGGCCTTGCTTTCCCAGAACGGTATTTCCACAAACAAAAAGTATGGAAATTAGAATCACAAGTAGGATCTGTTTCATCAAAGTTATAGCTGCAGTTCTGTGAGGTTGACAATCACCTTTTTAACATGTCAGGAATTATATGCGTAATTCTCTTTAATGGGTGTTACAAATGTTCATCCCACACTGAAAAAAGATCACAGTTGGTATGAGTAATAACTTTTTTTCTTGAACATAAACAGTTTCCCTCTAGCTCTGTACATATCCTCCAACATCAATGTAACCACCGCTGTCAAGGCCGCCTCCCCTCTTTCTTTGTATTTTTTAGATTTGATTTTTTCCCCTGCTTTCCCTTAGTGGATTTTTTTTTTTTTTTTTTTTTTTTTGTTAAGGGGCCTAAACCTGTTCTCCAGTTTTGTGGGCAAATTCACTGCAATAACAGATCTCAGCATTTAGACATCTTTAAACAGTATTATTAGTGTGCAAGAAATTAGAGACCTACATCAAGATCTGGAGGTTGAGGGGGTTTTTTAATTGAAAGTTTATTTCAGATCATGGTTTCCCTCATTCAAGGCTCTCCAAGCACTTTACCTAAATGAGCTCCTGTAGCCTCCTTTTGTAGAGGCAGTAGCAGTGCCCCTTCCAGCAGCTCTGGCACGGCCTCGGCCGTCACCTGCCGCCTGTAGCCAGCCAGGCTGAGGAGGGTGAGGACGCAGGAGCTCCGTGCAGAGCCACGGCAGCGGGCTGGGGCTGGAACCGGAGGGGCTTGTGCACGCTCGGGGTCCTGGGGCACTGTGGTGGAGAAACACCCATGTCCCCTCAGTGAAGTCTGCAGTGTCCCCACAGAGGTGGAGCACCCACATCCCCTCAGTGAACCCTCCCACATTCCTCAGAGGTGAAGGACCCCTGATCCTTCAGTGAAGCACCCCATGCCTCCTCGGAGACAAAACACCTGTGCCCCCTGAGTGAAGTGCCCCGTGTCCCCTCGGAGGCGAAGCACTCATGGCCCCTCGATGCCCTGCTCTCCCCCCGGGGCCAGCGCCGGCCCCTCGGCCACCGCGATGGCGCGGTGCCGAGCCACGCAGCCCGCCTCCGGTGCCCCCTCAAGCACCGCCTGGGCGCAGACGCCCCGCATCTCCTTCCAGCAGCCCCGCCGACAGCTGTCCGGGGAGGGAGGCGGCACGAGACGGGAGATGGCGGTCTCCCGCGGGGGGGGCCGCGGCGACACCGGAACGCAAATGCCAGGGCTGCCGTTTCCAGGCCGGGCCGCAGTGCCGGCGTTCGGCGCGGGTGCCATGCTGTGGGCCCCCGGGCGGCTGCCGGCATGGAGGAGGAGGCCACGGTGGGGGCCGGGCGGCTCCGCGGTGCAGGGAACGGTGGGGGCGGCTGGTTTCGCTGGGCCGGAGGGAGCTGGCGAAGTGCGGCGGCCGCGGCCGCGTGGGAGGCGCTTCCCCGGCGGGCGTTCGGCGGCTGCGGGGTGGGGATGGTTCGGTGGCTGCCTGCCCCGGCCCGGCCCTTCTCGCTCCGCCTGCCGGGCACGGCCAGGGCCCGGGGGTGGCGGGCGAAGTCCTGCCCGCACCCCGAGGCGTGGCGGTCGGCGGTGGTGGGTGCTTTGTCCTGGCCGGGGGCCGGTGAGGTGCCGCGGTTGTAGCCACCCCCCCACCCCGGGCCTGAAGGGAGCTGACGGTCCCCGGCGCGCTTCTGTGGGCTGTTTCTGAGAACACGTTGTTTCGCTCTGCTCCTTCCTCCTCCGGTTTCCCCGGGAAGCCCCCCTTTCTCCTGGCGCTTCTCTCCACCGCCTTGTGCAGGTTTCTCCCACTGCACGTGTTTCTTCACAGTTCCAAAAATGTATTTTTCCTTTCATCTCCCACTCTCTGCTTCCATTTCTGATGGATGGGTTTTCTTCCAAGCCTTGTCATATGTGTGCTAGGTGTGGATTATTATTCCCAGTGTTCTGATGTTCACCTTCACAAAAACTGTTGCTTGCCAGCTAGAATAACTTGTTCACAGTTACCTATAACTGATAGCAAATGCTGTGACAACTTGTTACCAACCAGAGCTAACATAAATAAAGGGCATAAATATTCTCCTCTCTGGATAATCTCAAAAGCTGTGCAGTAGCCTAGTAATAGAGCCCTTTGTTTTACCTGAGCACATGCGAAACTCTGTTGTGTTTTTGTTTTTCTTCTAGAGAGATTTTAACGAACGCTGTGACCAGTGTTCAGAAGTGAACTGGGGTCTCACTGACGGAGGCAGATTTTATTGCAGATCTTGTCACAATGTTACTGAGGTAAAAAACTAAGCTACTGGCCTGGAAAAATGTTTATTTTGATTGCTTCTTGGTTTTGTATTAAGAAAATGTTAGCTTTTTCTCCTTGGCATTAGGAGTTGAAGGCAGTATTGTGATTCTTCCTCTTTCATGTTTTGCTTGACACTGTTTAATGTTCCTTGAAATCACAGAATTTAAAATGAGCCACCTTAAGATGTTTTGTGACTGTAGCTGTAATGCTGCCATGCTGTCTAGATGCCTTAGAAGGATTGCCTGGGTATTGCTGCACTTTCATACAGTACCAGTGTAGGCAAACCCTGATGTCCAGGATCAAAACCTGTATGTCCAGGATAGTAATCCTCTGTTTTTGCAGTTTCCAGGTGAAAAGTTCAGAATGTTCTCTCTCCCTTTAGTTTAGGAAATTCGGCCGAGTTCCTCCATAATGTTTTATGATGGGGCAACATATGCACGTTATGCCTGGCTTTTTTTCTTGCTGAGATATGTTCCTGTTTTGCAGAGGACTAGAGAAGTTGTAAACACTGATTTTATTTCAAATACAAGAATCCAGACAATCTCCAAAGGTTTAAGAAAGCAGGAAAAAAATGGTATGTATGAATTTCTGTCTGTATTTCGCCTAAGAGCGACTGTGCAGCCAGGGTTCACCTAGCCCATTATGTCTGATGGTGACCAAAAGCAGATAGCTAAGAAGGATTATAAGAACGAGAACATAATACACCCCCAGATGCTGTCGCAACCTTTGGTGGTTATTTTTGGTGACTTCCTGAGCCACAGGTTACCTCTGTGAGCCTGGTGGTGGGTTTATTTTTGATCGAACGGAGCTATATGTGTCTTACTGCCACTTTGGTTTGTGGAAACCAATACCCACTGAAGATACTGGTGGCTCGCATTCAGATGTGGTGATCCCTACGTTCCTTCCTTGTGATGGCTATCACAAAACCAGAAGGTTTGTCTGTCTTCGTAAGCGCACCGTGCTGGTGGTCCAGATCTCAGAACATCAGTCTGGCTTGCGCTGCAGGCACTTGGCCCTGTAACCTACACAGACCTACATGGAGGAAATGCCATGCAGTTACAATAGCTAAACCAATACTCCATCTTTCATCCAGAGTCACTTCTGTACATTTAATTTTATGATTGAGGAGACTAGTAGTTATTCCGTGTGATGATATATGCCATAAGGAAGTTATGGTAAGGCTGCTGTCGGAGCTGTGTGCGTAGGCTGTGATGGCTGGATAGATGTTCTACCTTTGCGGCCGCTGCCGAAAACAAAATGCATTACGATGCTAAATGGAGCATGGGGTTATCTTTGCCTCTGATGTGCTGACCTATCTTCTTTCCGCTGCGGTGGCCGTGAATTACTACATTCCTTTGAAAAGAACAGTTGTGTGGAAGTGAAGGGAGGAGTGAAAAAGCGAACAACCTTAACGCATCCTGTACTGCTCCTCAAGTCTGAGCTCTGTACCACGTCATGCTTTTTATTTCTCCTCTTAGGCAGGTCATTAGCCATCTCCCAAGCTTCTTAAGAAAAAAGTCCTTAGCTATACACAGTCCCATTTGTGAGTGCAGTTACATTATACTGTGGCAGCTTATTTTCATGCATGTATAGGAGTAAGCGGTATCTGTGCTTAACAGTTAAAGCCAACATCATTAAAGCAGGGCACAAGCTTTGAGTAGATAGCTTCTAAGATGGTGAGATTCAAGGTGTGTTTGGAAGGAAAAATAATGAAGAGTAGGTGTGGAGGGAATGAGAAGGAAGTTGAGAAATGCAGAGAAAATTTCTAAACCCAAAAACCTGTGAAAAGGAGTTGTAAATACAGAGAGGTAAGGGTGAAAAGTAAATTTATTGCAGTCTGAGGTAACAGTAAATAGACTGGAGCAGGGCTGCTCTGTGTGAAATTCACTCTGTGCTGAGCTTTGCTAGAAGCTTGAAATATCTGAGAAAATTTATTTCGTTGAAATGTGTATGATTCTGTGGGAAAGAATGGTGAAGGCTGTGGGGATATTGGTTGTTTTTTGCCTGACTCACCACTGTAATGTGTTCCAGTTTTCTGTGTTGGGGATGGGAAAGAAATGATCATATTTCATTTTTTAATGACAGGTTCTCAGTTATTTTAAAACTGGTCACTAAACAACTCTCCCCTTGGTTACAAATAGCACACTACAAGTTACAGTGAAATATATTACTCTTGGGTGATGCAAGGAGAACAGTGCTTGTGCAGTAGCTTGATTAAAACTGAATAAATGGAAGTTAATGGAATATTCAGTGTAACTGGTCTGTGTTCTAGGATCTGAAATGTTACATAGACATGTCTCTGTCCTGATACCAAGAGAACAGAGTATTAAGTGTGCATAAGGTTAAAAAAACCCCAAAACACTACGAATAAAAAAGAAACATACTTTTATTTATTTAATTTGTTTTTTACTTAGATGGAGGCAGTGAATGGTATGTTTGTGAAGGCTTTCAGCTCATACTCAAGAAACAAGCTGAAGCTTTAGAAGCATTAGGAGCATGTCCACAAATGAAGGTACATAGATGTCAGTGTGAGTTGTACAAGCTGTGTGTGTGTTACGTGAGGTGTTAACTTTAAAAGGTTGTCATTTTTAAAGTGTATCGAACAACTCCCTGTTTAAAAGCATTGTGCGTATGAAAACAAACTTAGCTTCTCCAGTAATTTTAAAACATGGTTTATAAATCACAGTTAATAAAATAAGAGGTGACACGTTATTGAGTTTTCTGGGTTAGAAATTAAGGTCTGTTTTCTCTGTAATTAATGATCTTGTAAACTCTGTACTAATCACTATCCGGTTGTATTTATCAGGATGAAATTCTGTGCAATTTTTGGAGGTGTTATCTTCAGAAGAGCCAACAGGCATATTGCAACAGACCAGCTGCAGAAACTGTCAAAGCATTACCAGTAAGTGAAAAGCTCAAATCCCATGAGGTGTCTGGTATCTTTTTTAAAAGCAACAACAGAAACCTTCATTGTTCAAGCTACATATCTACCTTGTACTAATGTCGCTTCGGTATGAAGGATGCCTTCTAAATAGGGTTCCACATGTCCATTTTGTTGTTAGTCTTTCTTTTTTTTTTCTCCTATTTCAAGAGGCAAATACTTCTCCATGTATGGAAAACTGCTTATTTAAAAATATTGCTTTGTCTTGGCATAGTCAGTAGACAGAGCAGAAATTACAATGTAAAATGCATCATCAGCAAACATCCTTTCCTGCCTGCTCACTTCAAGTTACTTATTTCATCGAGCTTTGATATTATGCATTGCAAACTTTCTGGTCATTGTAGCAGATGGAAATGTAGTGTAATCACCAGAAGCCTTTTTGTCTTGAGAAATCCTTTAAAATACCTTTTTTTTGCAGGGTTTCCTTATGTACTGGTAATTCACAGAGAAAGTAAAAATGTGAACAGTTTGGGTTTAAACTTCATTTACTGTTGATCTTGCATCTGTCATGCTTTATTTGGTTTCTTCAGATTGGAACACTATCAGTAGATAATAGAATGATTTATCTACAAAAAACAGGTATGTGATAGCAGCACTGATATGGACAGTGAATCAGAGAGATCTAGCCTGCTTCACTTGTTGTCCCTCTCTGAAAGTGAGGGGGATCTACAGACTGATTGCAGCTTTGCCTCCTCAACTAGCAAGGTCTCAGGTAGGAGCAATTAACTGAACTATCCAGAAACCAGTTATGTATATATTTTTTAAATATAAATATATATTAAGTGTATTCGTGTACAATGAATTGGAGGAACTGGTTGGAAAGTGTGAAGTTTTCAGTCCTGTTTGCCATAAGAGTACTTTACATTTTACCAGAAGTAGAAGACTTTCCTCCCCCAACCCCCACCAAGGAGATAAATGTTGAACAGGACCTGGAAAGACAATGGGAAATGCAGGAGGAAGTTCTGTTTTGTAGAGTTTGCTTCATGCCTCCTGTTTGGGGTGCGAAAAAATTGCTATTATATCTTCAAAGCCAGATGTTCACAAACACAGCAGCTTTAAAAAATGAGCACTTGTTTAGCTAATAGCAGAGCTGTCAGTCATGTCTTCAATGTTAAAAAACAAGAGATTTGGGGGGGGGAGTGGTGAGATGGCTTGTGTTTGTTGTTTTTCTTTCCTATCCCATAGTTCTATTTACCTTTCTAATGTTTTCCCTTTCAGTATTTTGGGTACTTCTGTATCTTTTGTATCTGCATTCTTTCTACAACTTTCCCTATAACACTTTCTATCAAAAATTTTTTTAGCATTCCATCAGTTTCTCCTTTCTGTTCACAATCTCAACTATATCAACTTGAAAATATTTTCAGAACACTAAACAATTTAATTAAAATGTTATAGAAAATTAGAGTGTTTGGTGCTACTGGGAAAATGTAATTCCAGTCAGTGCTGCAATGGCTGATATTGGAAGTATATTTCATGCTTTTGCTCGCATCTTGAACTTTTGATGGTTTCTCTTTTTTGCTTTATTCTTTACTTGCTTTTCCCTTTGTCTGTTTCAGTGTTTCTTTTTCCCCCATTATGTACTATCCTCTTTATGTCCTATGTCTGTTCTTCTACGAAATTACCTGTTTGCCCTCAGAAGAATGCAGTTTCGTTCTTTCATGTTTTTCGCTTTATTTTGTAAAGCCCAGAAATGGTAATAGAATTAGCAACTTGGTCTGCAGCAATTAAAAAAATTAAGAACATTTTAAAAGTCCTAACAGAATTAGAGAGGGGGAAGAGGTGCAAAAGTGGTGACACCATTTTTTTTGTGACTATAGTGCAAGTACCTTTCATCCTTATATATTAAAATGACAACATTTTCAGGTAAAGAGTCACTGTATGTTTGCACATGTGGATCTTGTGTATTAGACAAATATATATTATATCAAGAGGAAAGATTTGAGTGAAAAAATTCTAGTGAAAGCATTGCAATGAATTTTCTTTCCATTTTTGATGTTTAGAGGAGCTTCTTTTTTTTAACTTGGTGCTTGTGCCTTTTATAGTTCTATTTCTGAGAGCTTTAGAACAGATAGCCTTAAGATAGGCTGTAATTTAAGGTATTCTTGAACTTCTGTTCTAGAGATTGCATTCGGCTTTAAGTGGTCATATGGATTTCATTAAAAGCACTTGAAATGAACTGAGAGTTCAGTGACACTAGAAGGACATGTTGGTTAAACCAAACATAGGAATTGGTTTCTATATTGAAATTTAACAAGTAATCCTAAATGGGTTCCAGTCAATTATAAATTCATGTAAAGATTCATAAGTTTCCTTTTCTATGCTGTGTTACTGAGCTGTTATTGCTACAGACTGGAAACCTCAATGCCCTTTTTTTTTCCTTAAGAGGCTTGTCCAACTGGCAAGCGGTTTTTTGTTTTGTTTTGTTATTTTTCTGTAGGGTTAATAACAGATTCCACTGAGCGTAGCACTGAGATATTGCTGGAGAAGCCCATTAAACTCTTAAATGACGACATGTGTGTAACTGTGTGTTGTCATGCCTTGCATAAGCTGGAAGAAATAAAAGGAAATTGTCTGCCATTATGAAGGCCACAAATATAATGAGGATTATTTTAAATTGGGTTGAATGTGAAGTTAATAATGGAGCTTCAGTTGCGAAGCTGCCTTTTAGCACAAGTCTCCACGCAAAAGGTGAAATCGTTGACTGAAAGGATTACCTGACGATCCCGCTGTTG
The DNA here is from genome assembly GCA_024336885.1 of Actenoides hombroni. Taxonomy (NCBI): domain Eukaryota; kingdom Metazoa; phylum Chordata; class Aves; order Coraciiformes; family Alcedinidae; genus Actenoides; species Actenoides hombroni. The sequence goes on along the minus strand of WUAM01000164.1, from coordinate 3,140,454 downwards.
TTCTGTGACACACCTCAGCGTGATAACCTGGTAGGGAGCCCTCACCCAGGCCTTGGCTCGGCCCGCCCGCGGTGTGGGAGCCGGGCCTCTGGGGCTGCTGCCGTGTGCGCGGCGCTCGCGGCCGCCGGGCAGGAGCCGGTAGGTGGCATCGGAGACCGCTTCTGGCTCGGGAATCACTGCCCAGGGCTTCCCACCGCAGCTCGGGGAGCACTGGCCCTGCTGGGCTGTCGCCTGCCGGCATAACCCTGGAGCTGCCGAGCAAGCTGAAGTTCTCAAGTGCTCTTTGCAGGCTGCTTGCCGCGGCCCGGCGGCTGCCAGCTGGGGAGCTGTAGAGACGGCCCTCGCTGTTCCCCTCTCACCAGGGGACGCCGGGGAGAAAGGCTCTGCAGAATCAAGGCTGATATTTGCTGTTGAGGGCTTTTAAATGCATTTTTGTACGTTCTGGCTGGGTGATGATGTAGGGAAAGAAGGCTTTGCTTTTTTATTTTTCCCCTCCTTGTTTTCCTCCTTCCCTGAACTTCCAGGTTTCACGGCTGAAAAGGTTCCTAACTCATAAATCACTCTACTACACTAAACTTCTCATTGCTGCTTCTCTTATTTTTCAGTGATTCATCTTGGTAAGGAAATAAGGAGGTTTGGTTGGTTAGTATGGGCTTTTTTCCCCCTCTTCTCTATTTGCTACACTTTTGTTCTAAAGGTGTTTCTTTTTCATTGAATTTAGATATATATTTTTTAAATACCTGCATTTCCACAGTTAGAGATTATGTGGCAGAGGGATAGACCCCTTAACCTTAGTAACATTTCTGCAACATAAATAATTTTCTCATTAAAGTCCTGACTGTGTTGAAGTTTAAAACTGTAGTTTAGTCCCAAATTTTAAGGCACTGCTTTAAGTACATCAAGTTTTCCTTTGTGTCCTCACTGTTTCCTTATCTTTCAAATGGAAAATAGCATTTCCAGCTCATAGGTACTGTTAGTTATATCTTGTATAGAAGTAAATGTCCTTCTAGAACTCCAAATTTTTTAGTTCCCAACAAAAGGTCTGTTTCGATGGGTAACAGAGGGAGTTTTGTGTCTTCATATGATCGAGCGTCTTAGTGAAGAGGCAGTTGTGAAACAGGTTGTCATGGTAGATAAATAAATTAAGGTTAAGCTATTTAGTAGAACTAAACACCAAGTTCTAAACACCAGTAGAATAAACTACTTGGAGTAATGGCTTCAAAAGGTTGCTAGTTGCTGAACATGGGTCACTGTATTTTCCTTTATCTTGTTTTCTGTATGCTGTGGATCGTGTGTATATCGTATCAATTTATTTTTTTTTTTCTTTTCTGTTTTTAACATCAACCCAAGAAAGCACCTCAGTGTGCTCTGGGTCAGTAGATGGTAGTTTGTATTTAATGAAGAACCGAAAGGAGAAACTGAGGATGACGATGCCAATGACCCTTTCATTTTGTTATATGGCATTACTCTGGTTGAGAGAACCAATGACGTTATCTGATCTCTTAAGGTATGAATATTCTCTAATGAAATATTTGTTGCTTTTATAAATCATAACTTTAAAAAAAAATCAGCTCCATACTATTGCCCTCTTACTCGTTTCCTGAGTGATAGTGAGAAGTTCTCTGTATTTAGTTGTCTTGTCTTTGACATAACCTTTTGTGTGACTGCTTTACGACGATGTTCTCCTGAATTGATTGCAATGAATCTCAAAGACCTGTGAGGGTGAAGCTTTTGGAGCTCAAGAAGCTTTTTAATCCTTCTCCTTCAAAATTTCTTAAGATTACTGCAGGTGTGTACAGTCACACTTTTGCTATATTTGCTGTTGTCAGCATGCCAGAATTAGATGAGTAACCATTCTCCAGGGCTTAGATCAGGTGTCATCATACAAACGATACCAGCAGTATATCGTGTTCTGAAAGGTAGCTAATTAGCTACGTGCAATGGAGTTGGGCACAGAAATTAATGTAGGAAGTCCTTTTTTGTCTTCATACCTTTGTATCCATAATTATCAAAGCTCAGAACGATACAGCTTTTAATACAGTAGAAATAAGATGTTCTAATAATAGGGTTTGATGCTAAATGGAGGCAGTCTAAATATTGCTGACAATGCAGTTCTCTTCTCCACCTTACAACAAGGCTATGATACCATTCCTTATTTACTTAATGAATGAAAAATAATTCATCATCTTTTCTTGTTATCAGTGTATATTTTAAATCAGGACCAAAGAGTTTAAATTCAGGAATTCTTAAATTTTCCTTGGAAAACCTTTTGTATGCTGATATGCCTTTTTAACAACTGTTGAAATTGGAGATTTCTAAAAAGATGGGGTGGAGGGGGGGAAGTAATCTTACTTTGCCAAAATTTAAGGAACAAAAAAATTCAAGTAACTTTATGGTGGCAAATCAAATTGAAAACTTGAACCAAAGAAAGGAAAAACTAGTTCAAAATTCAGTTGTTATGGTAGATTTAAGCTCTTCAATTTTTATTTTTCAAATATATAGCCTGTGATCTCAAGGGCAAGGCAATGAGTACATTGTCCCCCACATTGATTGCTAGGGAAGTTTACTGCAGAGCCAAGTATTCCATCGTGGCCCCTCTCCCTGTGGAGTGCCAGCTTCCACCTGCACTTTTCTAGCTTTGTAGAAGCTTTGCAAGAAGGATGGATATTGAAGAACATTCTTTCTCAAGTACTTTTAAAAAAGGGAGGGTTTGTATGTCTCAAAGTACAGTAGTTAATACTAGGTAATGTATTTCTATGCAAAGCAATGTTTAAGCCTTTGATTTAACTTCAGGGGGTGGCCGTTGCCTTCATCGATCAGAATTGCACAAACCATGGCATATTTGCATAACTGGATATGCTATTGTGTAAAAAAAAAAAAAATAAAATAAAACCCACGTCAAATATTCAGCAAAATGCCACAAATTTCAGAATTCAAACTAGCATCGTGCAATATCGAAGTATTTATTGAGTAGATTAAGAAATAGTAGAACTCAGAAGTAGTTTCCATTAACAAGATTTATTAGTGACTGCTGTATTACTAAGGAAATTCTGTAGGAGTCAGAGCTACCACAGTGTATTCTATATTTTTGTCAGTGATTTGAAAATAAATATATAAAATCTGTCTGATAATGTTTGTATATGGCAAAAATCCAAGTAGAAAATTACAGTTACTGGGACAGAGCAAATGGTTCACAGTAAAGAATTATTGCTTAGTCCACCCTGTTTGGAGAGAAAAAATGAATAATTAAATATCTGTTCTTTGGTTACTGTATCTTGGAAACTGTTGAAAGCATGTGGGGTCATACGAGGCAAACACATCCTTGCAAGATTGTGTCTTAGTATGATGGGATGGTTTGAAAAAAAACCCCAACAAAACAACCAAGCAACAATAAAAAGAAACAACTGTCAAAGTCAACTCTTAAGAAGAAAGGTAGATTGTGTTGTTTGCATATTAAGGTATATTGTTGTATTTGGCACTTCAAAAACTGGGGACTCCAGAAAAGACCCAGGAGAATGCTTTAGAAGCTGAAGAACATCCTTTGTACTGAGATCCCTAAGAGATGAGCACATTTGCTTGAAAAGATTTAGGGGAGACGTGAATACAGCAAAAAAAGCTGGAAAAGGAGAGGAAACAAAAATCAAATACAATATATAGCACAGAAAGGCATAATCAGAAACTAGTAATTGGAAGTTGAAATAAGATGATTTGAATGAGAAGGTATCACTTAATTAGATACAATTTTTGGGTGTACAACTTTGACAAGTGGGTAAATCCGCATGATTCCGTGACTTTACACGCACGGAACATACCAACTGAATTAAGTGCTGAAAGTGGCCTGTAAAAGAGTGTCATTTGTTTTGCAAAGTTTTACCATGATACGATAGTTATAGAAGACCATAATTACACTATCATGCTTCCCTCCCTGCCCTTAAGGTCTTTGCCTTTCACAGGTTTGATGAAGAAGTGCAGAGAATTTTAGATTGTATGAACTACCATAAAAATTTTAGATTGTATGAACTACTAACTTCTGAATATTACAGTTTAAAAAAAAAGAGACAATGTTCACATTTTTGCATGCATTAAGATACACGGATCAAAATAGCGACAGACCAGAGATGAAAACTATGCAGAGAACCCATTAACTATTCAGCATTACCTTTTTAAATCTTTATAGGCAAATCGTTTTATTTAAACCAGCTGAATTACAGTTGTACTTAAGGTTCTGTCTTGTTTTTTCATCAGTTTGGTTTTCTCCCTACCCTGAAGTCAGCTGACTACCACTCCTCCGGTGTGGTACATGCTTAGGTTCTGTGGTAGGGCAATCTGCCAGCTTTTGAAGGATTTACAATGCCAAAAATATACTCCTCCTTGCTACTTGACACACTTAGCAGAAAAACACTACAATTACCTCCTCTGACAGGGACATTTTTGTTTAAAAATAACATCTTTAGCAACCTTCTACCGAAGTGTATATAACAAATTCAATCCCTTTCCATTGTGAATAGTCTCACAGTACTCTATATTCTGTATATTGCTTATCTAAATAATGAATAAAATTATTGGCTTTTGGAAAAAGTTTCAAGATGCTAGACTTTGAGATTGTGAGAACTAATGCCTTTCAAATGAGGTTACCTAGCTGTGCTGGCAAGACCAAACTTGTAATCAGTTTGTGGCATTACTGTGTGGCTTTAACAGATGCATCATTTCCTTCTAGCAAGCAGAGGGCCTAGGATTTTTTTCATTCTTGGACCTTACTAATGTATGCTGATGCTGTAATTAAAAGTAGATGGATTGTGTACTCTATCTGCCCGGCCAGTTTTCACGTACTTCACTAATACAACATAGTCTTATGAGTGTTCTGATCATCTGTTAAATGAAAGGTTTGGAAGACCAGCAGACGGGGGAAACTGTTCTGAAGTGCTATTCCAAATCTGGGCTTTTGGAGCAAGCGTTAAAAGCCTGAATTATCAGCACGTTATATTCATAACAGGGGATTTATGCTGTTTCATGTGTTTTTAGGTTGTAAGAAGAACTCTGACCCTGAGAGGGAAGAGCATTCTTTTGTATGGAGACGGTAATTTCACACTAGGAAAGGTGTCATTATTTTGTAAACAGTTGCAGTGCTTCAACTTCGTACAGCTAAGGCAGTGAAAACTTTTTTTTTTAAAAACCCCACATTTTGATAGATATTGCTCATCTCTCACAGTGTAAGGATGTGTTTCCATCAGCAGTTTAAGCTGATCTGAGTTTCTGTTGCTATGGTGCCGCATAAACATTCTCCTGCCCTGCGTATTCATCCATTTTATCGTGTATTAGTTGGAAGAAGTAGATCTACAGAAAACTAATTTTGCCAAAGAAAGTTTCACCAGACATTTTAGCGCAGGTTAATTTGCTGCACTATGATCCCTTGCTGCCTTGTGCTGGCAATAATGTTCCTGCAGTCTGCCCAGTCTGGAAATCTGTCTGGTTGAAGTCAAGCCCTGGAAAACAAAAGACTAGTTTTCAATCTAATCCTCTGTCTGAGAAGTCACACAAATGCTTTTGTCAGCAGGGAGGAGTGTGTGGCAGAGGACTGAAAGGAGGGTGGGATTTCCCATTTCAGAGGCAGCAAGCTGTTGGGGTGGTTTGGCTGCAAGCGCCGCTACACCACACCCCAAGGAAGGTCCTGGTTGTTTGTCCTCTCCCAGCTGCTGCTGTGCTGGCTCAGGACGTTGCTGCTCTCCGTGTCATGTAGATCTGACAGCTAATTGTGTGATTGTGCCCTAACACATGTCAGCCAAAGCTTATCATCAGCTGAGCCAGTAATGGGTCGCTGTTGCTGAAAGATGAAGGTCTTGCTTCTCTTCCCTTTCCTCTCTTCTCCTGCCCGTGTGATGCATCCCCTTCCCTCTGCCAACTCTTGTGCTTGCTGGAGCCATCTGTGAGCCACCCGCTTTGTTAGGTGACGGGAGGGAAACCCTTCTTTCTGGCAACAGGGGCATGGGTAGTCTCTTGCTGCTGTTGTGACTTATATTTGTAGAAGAGGATGATGAGCACCAGGAGCACACAGACAGACCAGGAGGAGGGAAGTATGACTAGTTGTGTTGAGCTTTTAGGTTAGCTCAATCTGTTTTGTGAAACCGTACCTCAAGTTTAAGTTCTTCAGTTTAGTGCAGTTGATCTTGGTTAAAATGAGCTAAGGAGCTGTCGTGCAAGCTGCTCAGCAGATCAGCTGGGATGGCAAGGACAAGTAGCTGGTGCTGGGTTTGGGTGATAACCTCATCTAGCATGTGGACCAGCACACACCTCCACTCAGGATGGGGAGATGCCATTTACTCTGGTTGAGGAGAGCTACTGAAATTTTGCTAGCAAAATGTACATCACATCATTTGATTAAAAAGATTGTGCAGCGACTTTAACATCTTCATTTAAGAGGCTAGTATGCAAAAGTTGAGAATAAAAAGGGTTGGGCAATGCAATTTTTCAGATTGCTGTTGTTTTTCAGGACTCATTATAAATGATGGATTAATTCTAACTGAACAAGTTTTGATTCAGAAACACACTTTCCATTTTAGTCCCAATTTGACGTCAGTTTTTGAATTAAACTGAGAACTCAGTTAAGAATGCTTTTTAAAAAACATCAGGATGTAACTGTAAACTTCACAGTAAGTAGTCTTTAAATAGAATTTTAGTCAACTTCAATAGATATACACTACATCATGTGCAACAAGGGATCATTTAGAGCACTGGACTGGGAGATGGGAGGTGAGCTTGTGAATTAGCATGGGTTCAGGAGGGAGGTGAATCATCCTCAGCAGTGGCTGCTCTCTCTGTGAAGACATTGTTCTGCTTTGGTATTGTTCTTTCATTTTGTTTTGTTTGGGTTTTTTTGGCTCCAGCCACATTTTAAATGGTATTGAAGCTATTTAGCGTGCTCAGAGAGATACTGTGCGGATAATGCAGCTGTCAGGAAAGAAAATTGTTTTCAAATCTCTAGTAGTATTCAAAAAACAGGGTCTTCTCTGTTTCAAATGTTAATTTATTCAAGTTTAATGTACTCCTTTAACAAATTGTTTTGGAGAAGAGGAGATAGGAAGGCAGTTCTAGTTTTGTCCTGTGAGAGACTGCTAACATGCTTGAATCGGGAATGAGAGGAGTGTCTGTTCCCTTGTAAAGGTCCATGTATTGGTCTATGTATTTGTATACAAAATCATTTCTATTCAACCCACATAATAATTTAAAAAAAATAAATCATAATATAGGTGTAATTAATGAGGTTTCAGTTCTGTGTATCTGCTCATCATTCTGTGACGACTCCTTACTGCATCACCCGACTCAGACTCCTCCAGCAGAAAGTATGTGTTTTAAAAGTAAAATTTACTTAAAGCTTTAGGAAAAAAAAAATAAATAAAAACAATTCCATACCATTCAAGGGAGGCTTACAGCAGTTTCAGAAATGAGGTAGCTGAAGAATGTGCAGAACAAACTCCATACAAGCATGTAGATTGCAAGCTTACTGCTATAGCATTATCATTTGTCAATCATATCTGAGCTTGAACTTAAAGGCCTGTTAAATGATTGAGCTGGGTTTTGTCCTGTGAAGCATTTAGGGGTGTGTAGCTTCAGATAGAATTGCTGAGGCAGTATAATGCTGATGCTATTTCAAATTAGAAGTTGATTTGTATATTAATTTTGGAATAAAAAGATGCGTTTGTCATAATAAATACTGTTTTTATTTGGTCCTCATTTTTTTTTATGCAGGTTTGTTGTTGAAGGTCATATTCCATATCTGAACGTTTTTCAGCATTTTCCAGAGAAGATGAAATTATGTGGACTTGATCTTAAGATCTTTTGTGTAGAGGTAATTTTGTTTGTTTTTAACGGGAAAGATTAGAAAAAAATGACCAAAACCTGGTTATCTTGTGGTATTTTAATTTTGTTGCTCACTGTACTAATAAATTGATTAAATCTATTCTTATGCTGTAGAGTTCATGTTTCACATTATTGAAGCCTGTGCAGAAGGTAGTGCACCCTGTGACACGGAGTGCTTTAATCTTTAACCAGTCTTATTAAGTTGATAACCTGAGTTAAAATGAAATCAATAAGTACTTGTGGAGAAAAAGGTAGTTGAAACTGCACTTGAAACACTCAGAAATAGGATTTGGCTTCACATCTAAGTGCAATACATTATCCTTATTGGTGCGTATTTAAAATATCACTTGAATTTGTAATTTCATGGTAAGTTCATAAAATAACTTAGATGCTATCTCTTTTTCTTCGTTTTGCTGTACTAGTTGAAATATATTAAACCTAAAATCTACACAGGGAATTACAGCCCTTCTAGAAGCTGAGTAGTGATGGACAGTCTCGAGTAAAATGTAAATCTCCCTTATTTAAGGTTATTATGTATTGTGGTAACAAATGCACACTGGTGTTGGTGTTTGAAGTGTGCAAATAAAATCTGAGCTTTTAAGAGCAGAAAGGAGCAATTCTGCTAACAGGAGAAGCTAGGTTTTGGTCTGTTGTGAGGTGTTTGTAGCCAAGCCCTCAGTGATGGTGTTGCCAGTAATGTTACTATTCTCCAATAGGTAGTTCATATTCAGTAGGTGGTGAGTAGTTCAGAAGCTAATCTGTAGCATTATTTTATTTTTCATACCCCTGCTATCCTGCCTGGATAAACAGCAATTATGACCTCAACTTTTAAAAATCAGGAGATAAATCTCTTGGCTTCTCTTTCTGTCCTAGATCTTTCCTTAATAGAATAGATACATTAGCTTGAAATGTTAAGTGTAAACTTTTTTTTTTTTTTTTTAACTCCTTTAATTCTCAGTCTCTCTGTCCTTCTTTGCCTCCATCCTTTGCAGGTGGTTTTGTCCCTCAAAAATGGTTACATAGAGACTGTATTCTGGCCTGACTAAATAAAATAACAACCCCCGACCCCCAGTCCTCCAAGTCACACAGATAAAATTGTCGTAAGATTTGCAGCTGTAAAAGTTGTACCGTGCCTCAAAGCAGGAGTTCTGGTTTGTAGAGAGGAGGTGATAATTGTCCTTGAAGGATCATCCTGCTTTCTGTTGGCATAGAGCCGTTTCTGGCATGCAGGCTGATCTGATGCCAAGCCTGAAGGTGATGTCATCAGTCCCTGATAGCTTACTTTCTCCCAGAGGTGTCAATTTGGATTATTCTGCTGTCCCTCCATAAGCACACGTTACCATTGTGGTTCGTAGCATGTCCTGATGTGGCAGCAGGACTTCACAACTGGAGAGGCACAAGCTGTTCAATTCAGTCTTGTTCCACGTTTATATAAAAGAGGATGTCTTAAACACTTGTATAGCATATAGCACTTTCCTTTTTTTCACAAACCAGGAAAAAAAAACCCAAATGTGATTTTTGTTGTTGTTGGTCTTAATATTGCTATTTTTTTGACTTATTGCTAACGATGACTCTGTATCTAGTGTGGTATGCTCTTTAGCTTACAGGAAGCTGATCTAAAATCTGAACTTGTGTAACTTTTGACTTCCACCTTGCTTGTCTGTGATATTGACACCCTCACACCTCACTTCCAAAGTATAAGCAGATACACATACTAATCAAGTCATCTCTTAACTTTGTTTTCATTGAGATATATCAGTAAAGTTCTGTAAATTTACTGTACAATTTGTTTTCCAGCCACTCCAGTATTATCGTGGCTTATTCTTTCTAGGAATATCTGCTCCCTACTTCACCTTCAGTGTTCCTTTAGTAATTCATCCTCAGGTTTATTTTAGTTGTAACAGTTTTGACTACATCATGGGCCGAAGATTGGAAAAACCTTACTAGCTGTTTCTTACATCTTATGTTTCAGATCTGCTCTTGCTGCTCATTGCAGCACTGAGATTACCGATCACTTACTGTATCTAGTTTTGGCATCTGAGTTTTGAGAAATTCAAGAGAGGAGGTTACTGTCCTGGAGCAGGAAGTCAGATTGTGTAATACTCCATCCTGAAAATGCAGGCTGCATTCTTTTCTCCTTGGTGTTCTGTGTATGATATTCTATAGACAATTATCTTAGAAACCTTTCTGTAATTAGGACTGTTAATAACCGGGCAGGTTAAGACGCTCTAATGCCATTAATTGTTGTGCTTCAAGTCTGGTGAATATAAGCTGCAAACATGATCAAAAATCTTGATAACTGACAGGACTATTCAATAGGTCTCCTTTTTATTTTGAACAGATTTTTATTGCATTTAATTGTGTCCCTGCAGCCCATATTTGAATCAAGTAGCTATGTCATAGTAGCTTGAAGGATTTCAAGTCATACTAAGTATTATTTTATCAGTTAAGTACAGTTGAAGCTGAACTCGATAAGGCTCATCTTATATGAAAACATTCTCAGTGACTTAAAGGTTTGGGGTTTGGTTTTGTTGTTTGTTTTTGGGTTTTTTGTGCCACATCATGTTGTAGTAGTAGTATTTCATATGCAAGGAATATGGCTAATCTTAGGCTTTCCAGCTGATGAACTTCTGTGCAGTGTAATACAGGAATGGAGCCCATAAAATTGACAATTTTTCCCAGCCCTGTGTACAGTTTATCAGCTAGAGGTGATTGCAGCATCTGTCATACAAGTTGAGGCTGAGAGGGCTGGGATTTTGATCACCGAGAAGAGAAGGCCAAGGGAGATTTCAGTAATGTGTGTAACCACCTGACAGGAAGGAGTGGGGACGGAATCAGCCTCTCTTCTTGGTGGTGCACGGTGGAAGGACAGGAGTCAATGGGCACAAACTGAAATACAGGAAACTGCATTTAAACATAAAACTTTTTTACTATAAGGGCGATTGAATGTTGGGGCAGGTGGCCCTGAACCACTGCGGAGTCCACATCTTTGGAGACACACAAAACCCGACTGGACACAATCTTGAGCAACTTGTAGTTGCTTTGAGCAGAGGCGTTGGACTCGATGATCTCCAGAGGTCCCTTCCAACCTCAAACACATTGTGATTCAAATGGTATAGTATGCCTTGCATTCTATTTCACATTTTCAGTGTAGGTGGCAGATAAGACCTTCATCTTTTAGTAATGGAACAGCTAATAAGAATGGCATAATTCTTCATTCTGCCCAAACTGAACTTTATTTCGAAATCCCTGCCACAAAGGTTATCTTATCTGGACACTCTGTCCAGAAGTCTGGGAGCTCTGGGTATGACACCTCAAAAGCAAGGAGAAAAGGAGTCTCTCCACCTCTCTGTATCATCTTTATCATGATGCATAATTTTTAGACACTTCAAGTCCTAGTTGGAGAGAAGTGCTACCTCACAAGTAGTTTATGAAGGATCAAAGTACTTTATAAAAGGTCTTCTGTATAAAATGAGTTATCTTCCACATGTGTTTATCTTGTTGTTTCTCCAAGTCTCTTTTCTAAGCCTTCACTTGGTTAGTCATCCTATTTATCCCTTCTTCTATTAAAATCATGTATATGTTAGAAGTTAGCCTTTGGTACATGGGTTTTACCTAAATGCACAATCAGAGGGTTCACAGGGCAGACAGCAGCAGGAGCATAATGCTCCTGCTTAGTTCTAAGTTCCCAATACAAGAGAAGAAAAGCAAGTTTTCATCTTACTCTGCAAAAATGCCTTCTTGTAAAACAATTATGCCATTTGATTAAAACTTCTTTTTTATGCATAAAGAAAGAATAAGATACTTAAGTTTTGGGTTTTGTTCTATGCAGGAGATCAAGGTTTTTTCGTGCTATTTGCAATTTAACTGCAATAAAACCCTGCTGATCGTGAGGCTTGTGCCAGCAGCCAGTGTGTCTTTGATGAGCATGGTCATCTTTTCTCTTTCGGGCGGAAGTAATCTTTGTTTCCTTTTTAATTCACAGGATATCTATTTCTGTAAAAGCCCATTAGTGTAGGAGTTAAATTTGAAAACTGGTAGTAGTATATACAAAGTTCTGTGGCTAATTTGCTTTTAGCTTGTTTTATCAATGGTGTCTGTCTTCCAGTGGAGCTACACACAAATAACCCTCTTCCATTTCTGCCTGAAGTAGGGATACATCCTTAAAATATGCATCCTGTACTTTGCTTTTAGGGATTTATCTTTATCCTCACACAAAACTGATTAAAGCATCCCTTTTCTCTTGAGCTAGCAAAAACTTGTCCTCGCAATAGATCTGTTTTGCCTTTCTTTTTTGACTCAGGACTGTATACTTGATTATCCTTTCTGTTAAGTATTTTGTTTGTGCTTTAAAGTTGGTTCTGCTTTGCTGTCTCAAGTTTACCTTTAGCTTTCATTACTTTTTATAAAGCTCATTGCTTTTTGGTGTGCTTTACCAATGCATCATACATTGATTATTTTTTGTGTGTGTGTCCAAAACTAATTTTTGGGTTTGATTTTCACATTCTTAACACACATAAACTTACATGTACATGTATATATAGGTAATCAGGTCACTCCCATGGTTGTTGGGCAACATGATTTACCAAAGTATTGAAGATAACAAACACGTCACTTTGTGGAGTATGTGCTGTGCGGAACAGGATAGGTGTAGTCTCATAAATATCTTTCGGATCGTGTTGTTCTGAAGAGCTTTGGGAATGGTTGTCTTTTTAGATGCACAAGTATCTGGACTTGGCGTGGAGCCCAAAGTGTGACCTCCGTGAAGTTCCCTTCTCTCGGTTTCTCCTCCAACTTTAAAATACTCCTTTCTTCCTAAAATTACTAAGAATCTCTTTGTTCTTTTCTCAGAGATGAGGTGGCTAGGAGAAAATTGAGCTTGGTGGGTATTAGATGAATTCTGTTAAGAATTGTGCATTAACCTCCCTCGAAGACAAAAAAGAACGGGTATTTACTGAATTATCCTTGCTACTTGTGCCCAGGAGTGTGGTGATGAAATGGCTTCTCTATAGAAGCCTTTCTCTTTTTTCCTTTTTTAATCTTACATGGAAGTAGCTGCACCATACTATCTGAAACCTGTCTTTTCTAGGAACACTGAAAGCTTCAGTGTTGTTGTTTATATATATGCCTTGCTGTCCAAGAACCTATATCTTAAAAATGCTTCCCTTTTTGTTTTAGGATTTAATTCCATTCCTCTCTGTCTTCCTCTGTGGTTTGTTTTGTTGTTGGTTTGTTGATTTATTCTTTTTTTTATAAACCACTGGTTATTGATGCCTATAACAAGAAATGTACTCATTCTGACAGCTTTGACCTTGCAACCTGAGCAAATTAATATCTAGGTTACTGTTTGGTTGTCTTACTTTTATTATTTTCTTCTTTCCTTTTATACATCCTGCCTCCATCTAAGCCATGTTAACAGAAGCACTGTTTAGTTTGACTTCTGCTTTATGTAATTCACCTATTTCAATCCATAGATGTCTTGTTTCTTAAATAGCTCCTAGTGTTGTTATTCAGATTTTTCCATGATACAGAAATGCTTTCTAAACTTCCATCTCAGAGGGATTTTAGCACCTTCCTTGCCTGTGCCTGTGAAAAGTTCTTTAATGCATCCCGGTAAAGTTCCAGCAATATACTGTGCTTGTCAGAAATCAGTGGTGTGGGCAAGAAGAAGAGAATGGTGAAACTCAGAAGCACACGTCAGGATTTTCTCCTTTTTCTCCGATCTAACTAAAAGGTTTCATGTTCCTTTCCTCTCCCTGATATCTTTTTTTTTTTTCTTTTTTTTTTTCTTTCAGGCTTACTAGCTTTTCATTCTGCATTAAAATTCCATCTGTTGTCTGTGTCAGATTAGGCCAGTAGCTCTGGGCAGCTCTTCGTTATGTTCAGTTTAGTAAGAATTTTATTCATGCTCCATTATGAACTGATGTTCGCTTTGATGGGAAATGGAAGAGTTGGAAAATATTTCCTGCCCTAAGAAAAAGTCTGATCCATCCAGGATTTCCTTTTCCTCAAAGTAACCTGTGAGATGTGTTGAAGTAGGTACCATAATGTATTTATAAACTAGACTGGGAAAACGTTAGTTCCTCTGAGAATGTGCCACTTTAGTGCAGGGTTTTATTCTGTATGATGCTTTGGATATGTTTTATTTTATTGGAGTTGAAGGAGTCTGTATCTTGCATGCGTGTGTTCACACACGCAACCTCCTAGCTTGGGTTATTAAATTTCTTTCCTCTTTATTTGGGAATGAAAGGCTTGCTTTAAACATTCAGAGATGGTCATTCTTCTCTATGCCGTCTGGAAACTTTCCAGTTCTTTGGTTTCTTCTTTTACAGTCTTGTATAGCTTATGTTTCTTTCTGGATTTCTATTCCATTTCTTTCTTTACTAAATTTTTTTTGTTTTTAAATTGTGCTTGATTTTGTGTGTGATAGCACTTTTGTAGCCATATTTCTTTGCCACTAATCCTACTGTCACCCATCTTTCTGTGCCAGCTTCTGTCAAATCTCCCTTCTGCCAAGGATTTGAGAGAGCAAATTGCTGAGATGAATTTGCCAAGATCAAGGCTATCAAGGATGTTTCTGCTTTGCTCCTCTGTTCTGCATGCTTTGCCTCCCAGCAGAGCAGCTCCTGAGTTCTGAGTACAACTGTGAGTTATGGTCTTCTAGTGAGACCTCACGGTAATCTTGATTTGGGTGCTCTTTAGCTATCCCATGAAGAAGGAAAAGGTTTTTCAGAGCAACTCCTTGTGGGAGCTGCAGCTTTAGTCATCTTTCTCCTCCTGACCTTATGAAGGTTGCTTGACTGACGAGATATTTTTAGCTTCCATTTTTCCCATTACCATTGTATTATTTTGTTCAGAATCTGTGCCAAGCTAATAATTCTAGAGTTCCTGAATCTCCCCTTTTACATTTTTTTTAAATACAGCATATTACTGTCTAGAGTCCTTTGATGTTTAGAATTTCTTAAGATTATTTAAAAAACAACATTTGTGTTTCAGAGAGCTCCTCAGTTATTTCCTTGAAGCTTCTTGTGTGCAAATTATCTGGGCCTCTCCTTTGTGAAGTACTCGGTTTTATCAGATACTGGTTTGCTTTTTTGCAGACATAATTTTTCACTTCCTTACATATGTTTTTAACGAGGTGGATTCGTATTCTTTTTCCAGGTACAGAAGAGTCTTCCTTTTTCATCTGTTTGTTTCATGACTTACCGATTTACTTGTGGAATTGAAATTTAAGGTTTTGGGTTTTCATTTTCCCTGCTGCTTATGTCTGAGTTGCATTTACCTCTTGTTTCATTGCAGAATATCTGTAGTGCTGTTCCTTGCCCGTTTTTATCTGGGAGGTTGTCCCTGAGCACTGTGCAGTTAAATCCCTCCTCTGCTTCAAAAGGGGGTTCTACTTGTGCCTTTCCCTTTATCCCATTATCCCCCAATAAAAAGAGGGATATGACAGACCTGTCTGGGAGCGCAGTGACCTACCAGGGCTGTATTTGAAGAGGTCTAAAGCATGTGCTTTCGTATCTAGGAGCTACTCATTTCTGTATCGTTAACTATCCTACGTAAGAACCAAGACTTAAACTCAGGACTTGTGTCCTTGCGCAGTACTACCAACGCGGGCCTTCTCTTCCAGGTTCAAAATGATGATGTAGTGTTAATGATTTACGTTACAATATGGTTCAATGTTGCTGAGTTTTACTATGGCAAGAAGGTTGTCAAGCCTTAGATGTAGCCCCTCTTTCTGATTCTCTTCGTTACGAGGAACTTTACAATTGGAATATGGTTATTAACAGGCTGTATAAACATTCAGTGCTTTGTGACCATCTTAACAACTCAGTCGCTCAGTAAAGACTGGTTTGAATTAAATGAGGATGCACCACAAAAATGTATTTGAATCAATTCAGCATTGTTCAAGCATAGTAAAAGCCATTTTGTTTTGTAAATTTAGCTGACAAGTTTAAGTAGTCTCAGACGCTTCCCGATTTTGATTTCCCTGTGAATGTTGGGGGCAGAAGAACTGTCACATAGCCTGGAGGGAAACATCAAATTGGAGGGTTTCTCATGGATTAAGGAAAGACAGTTGCTCCATATTTTGACGATTACCTGCTGCATACAGCCAAAACTGGGACTTGGTTGTAGTCTTCAGCTTTTGAGGCTGATGGCTCCATTTTAGAAGGAATTCAGTATTCAATCCTCATTAATTTCTAATCATCTCTGCCAGCTTGTTATGAAGTGTGAGGGAGTTCATGTAACTTAGGCCGCTAGGATTGCTTGGACAGTTTGGCTCTGTTCTGACCAGAAGTAGCATCAGTATTACAGGTTTCTTGAAAACTAGTTCTTTGAATTTACCCTACTGAGTAACATGTGGAAACTGCCTGTTGCTTCTGTATCTAAGTGTATTGTTTGGCTTATTCACATTGGAAACACTTGTTTGCATTTTCTTGTTAGATACTTTGAGCTGCTCCTCTTTTGTTTTGTTTCCTGCAGTCAGGAGCATATAACAAACTGATAAAATATTCTACTGTTTGAAGTGCCTAAACTTAGATAGGATCTTCCTTAGGAGGCTTTGAAAAATAGCTACCTCTCTCACTTACTGAAAGGGTTTTCATTAGACAGTTAAATGTAGATACTGAAGAAGGAGAGATGGAGATTAGCAGAGGGACTGTTATTAGAGTATTGATGCTTCTCTTTTCTTGCCTACGCTCAGCTCTTTTCCTGGAGGGCTGGGCAAGCTCACAGTGTTTGCATGCTGCTTGCACTTAAGGTGGCAATTCTTCCTACCTTGCACCAAGAACAAAGCCCAAGTGCTTTCTCATCGTTCTTTTGAATACAGAAAAAAATTAGTATCTTCTCACACAATAAAACAGATGAGCTTAGAGAAAAGAGGAAAGAGTGAGGTTTGTACTCAAGCTGTGAGGTGCCCAGGAAAGAGCACGATGTCTGGAAGGACGATGTTACTTAGGAATGGCTCTAGAGCATGCTGTTCATACCTACCTTTCCCCAAACCTACAGCCAGGGGCTAGATATTCTGGGTAAACTTACATGGCATAAGCTTATATGAAGAGGTAATATTGACCACTGAAGATCCTTAGAAATCTCATGATGACTGTTTTTAGCATTGCTAAAAATATAGGTGTTTTTCCTGCTCTTCAGGCTAATGCCTCCTGCAGATTTGCTGGTATCATTCCTTGATTTCTACCCTAAATTGCATGAATGTGGCTGAGTGCTTTTATACAGCAAATTATATTTCATTCTTTGTTTTATATCAAAGATGCTATTTATGGTACTGCAATTTCATCAACTTAAAAGCAGAAGGATTAGCATTTGCTTCTTGGGTACGTGAATAGAAGTTTATAAACTCGACAGTATTTCTTAAGTGCTCCTGTTTCTTTAGTTGTGGGTGTGGATTTAGTCTCCTAATTATAGTACTCTTCTGGGAGGGGCAGATGAAGTGAATCAGTGTCATAGGGCTTTATGGTTTTTGTCCCGCTGTCTAAGGAGGAGTGAAATTCATCTGTATAGTTTTGTATTCTGAATATTAAATGAGGTCACTGCACTGAAATTCTTACAGTGGAAATGTATACCATTTGGTGACTACTTTGGTATTGCTAATGTGAGAGGTGACAACAATGCATTCTCTAAACTGCCATTACTCTTTTGAATGCTGATACATTAAGTAATTTTCTAGTCTGAAGAAGCTTTTAAAAATAAAATCTCTGGTGACTATTTTTGATTAATATAACTTGTAGGAAAAATTAAAATGCATGTATCACTGATGCAAGTAAAGACTACCTACATTTGCAGAAGTAATTTTTCAAGAAAAATGATAATTTTAAACAAACAATCCCAGTGTAAACAGAAGTTTGGTTTTTTTTTTTCCCCATGGCATCATTACAGTGGGTAAGCATTACATGTTAGCTTCTGGTTTTCTTTAAAAAGAGATTATAATTCATTGACCATGAGCTCCTATTAAAACACACAGATAGACATTTTTTCCACCAGTGTCTGTTTTGTATCCAAGCACACCCACAAAGTACATAATCAACAACTTTGTCCGTGCTATTATCTTTGTTAAATAGGAAGTGATTTTACTTTTTAAAGAATGCCATTTGTAGCGTTCTCTGAAAGCTGGTGTTGTCATTGCTGTTGAAAACTATTGATGCTGTTGCTTCATGTACCAGCATTAGTTTAAGTATCTGTCTGATCTTAAATGCACAGGCTCCTGTAACTTTCAAACCTGCAGTTGTTGTAGCCCAGCTACATTGAAATTATTAGAAAATAACTCCTGACTTCTATTAAAGGAGTGGAGACCAAAACAACTTTATGTTAATCAATAAATCTTTCATGCACCCATATCTTTCATGCTACATGGAATTCTGGTTGTGGTTTTTGCATTTCTTACCCTTCCTCTCCTCAAAGTTGCAGAAGAATTAAGAGGTACAGAGAGTCACAACTAGGATTATCAAATGTAGGGACAATTTTCCTACAAGAAACAATATAATCTACTTACCTTTCAACCTAAAGAAGTGACTAAGAGGAAGATGCCAACACAGCTTCACTGAGGACAAATTGTGCCTGATAAATTTGGTGGCCTTCTACAATGGAGTTACAGTGTTGGTAGATGAGGGAAGGGCAACTGACTTCATCTGCCTGGACTTGTGCAAAGCATTTGACACTGTCCTGCATTACATCATTGTCTCTGATTTAGAGAGATGTGGATTTGACAGGTGGACCACTCAGTGGATAAGGAATTGGCGGGATGGTTGCACTCAAGAGTTGCAGTCAACAGCTTGATGTCCAGGTGGGGACCAGTGATGAGGGGTGTTCCTCAGGTCTCAGGACTGGGACAGACGCGATTTAACGTCTGTGTTGGTGACATGGACAGTGGGATCGAGTCCACCCTCAGCAAGTTTGTGGATGACACCAAGCTGTGTGGTGCAGTCAACACGCTGGAGGGAAGAGATGCCATCCAGAGGAACCACATAGACAGGATTGTGAGGTGGGCCTGTGAAAACCTCATGAAGTTTAACAAGGTCAAGTGCAAGGTCCTGAACATGGATCAGGGCAATCCCAAGCACAAATACAGGCCGAGTAGAGAATGTGGGAGCAGCCCCGAGGAGAAGGACTTCTGGGTGTTAATTGACAATAAGATCAACATGACCCAGCAGTGTGCATTTGCAGCCCAGAAAACCAACCATATCCTGAGCTGCATCAAGAGAAGCGTGGCCAGCAGGTCAAGGGAGGTGATTCTGCCCCTTTGTTCTACTCTTGTGAGACCCCACCTGGAGTACTGAATCCAGCTCTGGGACCCCCAACAAAAGAAGGATGTGGACCTGTTGGAGCAGGTCCAGTGGAGGGCCACAAAGATGATCAGGAGGCTGGACCACCTCCCCTGTGAACACAGTCTGAGTTTGGGCTGTTCAGCTGGAGAAGTGAAGGCTCTGAGGAGTCCTTAGAGCAGCCTTCCAGTACTTGAAGGTGGCCTACAGGAAAGCTGGGGAGGGACTCTTTACAGGGAATGTAGTGATAGGACAAGGGGTAATGGTTTTAAGCTGAAAGAGGATAGACTTAGATTAGATATAAGGAAGAAATTCCTTACTGTGAAGGTGGTGAGACACTAGAACAAGTTGCCCAGAGAAGTTGCGGATGCCCCCTCCCTGGCAGTGTTCAAGGCCAGGTTGAATGGGACTTCTAGCAACATGGTCCAATGGAAGGTGTCCCTGCCCATGGCAGGGAGGTTGAAACTAGATGATCTTTAAGGTTCTCTCCAACCCAAACCATTCTCTGATTCTTCCAATACAAAGATTGGGAGGTGTCAGGAAAGGTTGCTGGTCTGCGGGTTCAGAATCAAACACCAGGAAATGCAGCTTCATACAGTTTGTGGATAACTGGTGAAACTCCTCGTGTTAGGATGTTAAAAGGGCTAGATATGCCTGGACAAATGCCATGAAGGAAGAGGGATCTAGAACTAAAAAATGCAGAGACTTCACTGTTGACTCAGCCGTAAGTGGTGTGAAGCTGGACAGACATTTGGTAGTGTCACTGTGGCTTGCTTGGTTCCTGATTCCTCCCTGTGCATCCGTCTTGCTCGCTGCTGGATGCAGGGCTAAATAAATCTTATTGCATTCATGTTGGACAGCCACTCTTTTTTTGTTGTTGTTCTTCTGGAATTTTAGCTAGGGTTTCAGTTTGTGGTTTTTGTGTTCTGGGGAGACTTTAAGATTGTAAAACTTCATTTTTCATTAACTAGTTATCTGACAACAACTCTTTTTTTAAGTCAATAAAAAGTTGACTGAGTTAAAGTTTAAGTTCAAGCCTTTAAGTCAGGTGAACTAAATGCTGTCCTTTATAAAGTTTCAGATTTAGAGACCTGGGGATGTTTCTTATTCAACTTGAAAAATGTTGAGGAATGATTAAATGGTAAAAGTATGCAAAGTCATTGCTTAAAAGAGAGATCTCTAGCCTGTGGCAAAGACTCCTAAGCAGCAAAAATGACACAGTTTTCTTAAGCCCAAACTTTGCTTTTTGAAAAAAGATTTTGCACGCTTGTATTTTTCTAGTGATTCTTTGGGTTTTTTTGGTGGAGGAACTAATGGAATTGCTTGTTTAAAATCTCACGATGTAAAATTTCTTAAAGTTGAGTAGTAGTGATGATCCCAACACCAGGAGGAAAAAGGAATGCTTGCAAGAAATCTGGCCTAGAAATGTGGCAAGAGGAGAAATGTGAAAACCCATGTAGGAGTAAATAAATTCTAGGTCATGGGGGAGCCATCCTGGCATGGCAGAGAAGGCAGCTTAAGGGTTTGTGCACTTACCTGTAATATTTCTACACAGCCTTCAGTTCTGTGCAATTCTCTTTTGGTCCTAAAAGTACACGCAGGTCTTGGGTTTATGAATAGATTAAGCTAATGCTATCTTCTTTTCATGGCTTTGAACAGCGATTAAGGTTTTAAAGGTAAGCATATGGCATTTAGGAATTACTGGAATTAATTTGCTTTTAGCTGAGACTCATGTATAAGAGCACTGAGGTGTAGTCATTAATCATTTCATCTCGTATTGTTTCTAAACCAAGACAGCGGCTGGGTTTAACACAAGGAAAGTAGCGAGCTCCTCCGTGTAGCTTTTCCTTTTCTTCATTTAGTGTGGGAGTTTAAGCCTGTGTTGGTGCACACCATGTGAAGCCAGCACAGTTGCAGAATGTTGTGTTCTTGCTTTTCTTTTGACGCTGGTCGTTCCCCATCATCACTCGAGGGGGCCTTCAGCTGCCTGATGGCTGCTCCTCCAGGGCCGGGCTCTCAGGGGGGGTGCTGTGCTGCTCTATCACAAGGTGGAAAACTGGGGCAAAGAGACCTGCCTGAGGCAACAGGGTGGGTTTGTGGCACCAGCGTGGGGAAACCTGAAGATTTCCTAAACCCTGTAAAGTTGTCCCTGTGTTTCTCTCTTTTTATTTTATTTTTTTACACTGGCATTTCAAAAGGCTTTCATATCATTTAATACTCTGCTACAGGCTGATACCCTGCTCTTCAAGTCATCACACAGCTCATAGGAAACTGCTGCCATTTGGATTGTCTCATACTCCAGGTTTTGGTCGATTGCATGTTTATATTTTAGTTTAGGTCTGATGCAAATGAAGTAATTCCTGAGTAAATCTATTGATAAACTCAAAACGTTTGCTCCGGTTCTCCCAGAGTGTTCAGACTGGAATAACCACGGCTTTCTGCTTCCCTGGAAAGTGTATCCGCCAGACTGGCTTTTAGACACATTCCTCTGATTTGCTGTGGCCCTTTCCTTAAAACATTCAAGGTCTGATGTGTAAGAGCCTCTTTTCCGCACTAAAATTTGAATGAGCTTAATTGCCACATGATTTATTTATTTTTTTTAATTTATTTTAGTGGTAACTATTTCAAGAATTCAAATTAAGACAGAAGCCAGTCATTCTTGTTTATTTAAAAAAATAAATCTTCCAAGAGGTATAAAATTCTAGCCATACAAATTTTACTAATCAGCTGTGCTGCTTTTACTTTCCAAAACAAGTAGTGATTCCTGCTTTGGTCTGCTGGGCTTTTGAGATACCTTGTAATCTCAGTTTTGTTGGGAGTGGGTGTCTTTCTGTCTGTGGAATTTTATTTTTTTTTCTGTCCGACTCTGTATTTTGTGTGCATTTTAACAGGTGCATGCAGTACTTGTTCAGGATAGAAAGTAGTGCAGAATGAAAAGAAGCAAGGGTGAGGCTTTTATTTGAAAGAAAAGGAAAAAAAAAAAAGCTGAGGAGGAAGTTCACTGCTGAAAGGGTTATTGTAATCAAGTTTATCATGGGAGCTTGCTGTTGTGTAACAGAAACTCTAGCTTGTCCATACCTGTCTTTAAGCATTACTTAATGAAGAAAGAAAACAAACCTACCGAAATATTTATGAAATTCAATAAAATTTGTTTCCAAATTCTTAAATTCTGATGCATTATGACAGTTCAGCTCTTTCTTGGAGTTCTCACTCCATTTGTAGGAACACTGCTGTTTTCAGAGAAGTGGTATCTGTCAGGCAGCGTGTGAGCATGAACAGGCTGATACTCAATTACATCTCTCTCTTGGTTTAATAATACTGAAACTCATTTATTCAAAAACCACTTTAGCCAGAAATCATGTAATGAGAAAGATGTCTTCCCCTGAAAGTAGCCTATTAAAAGGTCTGCTGTGCATCCAACAAAAATCTCTTACCTTCCCACCCCCCAAGTAAAGGAGTAAATCTGTAAGTTAGCTTTTTCTCTCTTGTGGGAGTTGCTGGCTTATCCATATGTGGGATTCTTCAGTAAAAACTGTCTGTGTCAATTTAATGCAGTCTAATATCCTAGCACAACTGGATTTTTTTTCTCTCAAAAAAGCAGAAACAGTGTTTGAGTCATCTTCTAAAATTAATCTTTTTTTTGTTTTCTATGTAAAGATCCTTCTCACTTCCTCTGCAACAGTGATCAGTAGTAATTTGGGATTTTAAGATATAGTAGCTGTTTCAGCTGAAACAGTTATCAAAGGAGAGAGCAAGAGAGAGGCTGCCAGTGTGACTTCTGTGCTTTCAAATTGTATCTGGACTATTTTCTTCTTTTTTTTTTTTTTTCCCACTGGCCGTTTGTTGACAGGCAGATAATTTGGGCAACCTGTTTGCCTGTCTTTTGAGGTGGACAAATTGAGTTAGTTTTCCTGTCTTAACTTTTCAGTTATCCTTTCTTCTCAATGGCAAGCTTGTAAAGCAGCACCTTTAATTTGTGCTCAGTCTCTTTCTCTCTTCTTCTAGTGGAAGGAATCTCAGGAGCCGCGTATTTCTTAGCACTTATCTAAGTGGAGTTGTAGCAGTTTCACTCGTCTTTGTTCTTCTTGTCATTTGGTTCCCTTTTAATAATTCCAGGCACACCCTCTCGCTGTTACATCAGCATCTGTATGTGATTCATGGATATCAGGCTTTGAAGACGTGTATCAGCTCATTTAGTCCACCTAAAAATGGCTGCACCGAGTCAGACTGGAGGCTCATTAAGTCAGGTCTCCCATTTCTGACAGTGACCTAGGAAGGGAGGTAGGGGCTGGGTGCAGTCCTTCTCCCCAGTATCTTTTCACACTCGCCAGGAATTCACAAGTCTGGGATGTTTCTGTACGGCAGTGATAACAGTGCTGACAGTTACATAGAATGGTTTGGGTTGGAAGGGAGCTTTAGCGATTCTGTTTAAACATTGTGTATGCCTTTTCCATATACCCTGTGCTCTGGCAAAGAAGGCATTCATGAAGAGACTACACAGAATCTAACTCGGCAACAGAGCTGGCTACGATACTTTTTATCCAGCTAGGTTAGATAGCAAAAAAGTTGTAGTGAGTGTTACTTATTTTTTGGAGTCTGTATTCATAATAATAAAGAGTGTTAAAGCACATTTAGTTTGTGTGTGATGGCTGTTGCGTTCATTTGCTGCTGTTGCAGGGAAGATGGGGATGGTCCCTGAAAGGTAGATAGGGTACGCAAGGGGAGGTGTGGAAATATCGTGTAAAAAATACACATCAGCAAGATTTGTTGGTGTGTGTTTGTATGGGAGGTAGCCAGGTTGGTAGTACTGTGAAAGCACACAAAAAAATGTGAAAGAAAAAAAATAATCCTTAACAATCTAGGAGTTGAGACTTGCTTACCACATGAAGGATCTAGTACATAATGATTGGTTCACAAGGTCATTTGATTCAGTTTTAAATACTAATTTGTGTGTACATTTCACAGCTGATACAGTTATTGTCTTTACTGTCAATTCTTGTATGTAATCTGTGTGTACTGTGGCTGGCACCATCCCACATCAGGCTTATGCTGCAGACAACCAGATATATCTGAACCAGTTGAGCAGCAGAAGCAAAGTTAGATGAACCAGGCTCCACAGATTACTCGACTGCTGTGCTCGTTGTTGGTACCTGACTTTACCTTAGGTAAATTTAAAGCTAGCTTGGGTTCTTGGGAACATGTGTTTCAACGCATTCAAAGATGTTTATGCACGTTAGGACATCCATTTGGTTTATTACTTTTACAATAGATATATTTTGGTTTATAGACATGCCTTGCTTTACACAAGGATTGAACCAAATTTCTGGATTATGCGGCAGAAACTGCTTCTCCAACTCTCAGAACTTGGTGCTTTCCAAACCTTCAAGTTAAATTGTTTTCTTAGTCCATTTCCTGGGAAATTTGGCATACTCTTTCTCAAACTTAGTCGAGATTGAATTTGTCATCTTAAAAATGATGAAGCCTTGCTGTTTTCTAGACAATTGAAAGCATATCCAAACTTCAAATGTCAGAGATTCTCCCAGAGACCCACAAAAGGCCAATAATGAAAAAAAAGAAGTCGGGTCTTGTTAGATTCCAGTAGTAAATGATCATGAAAAGAATCACTTGGGAAAGATGTCCACTTCTGAACATGAGCAGCACAGGTGAAGGCAGAGCCTTAGAGAATATGCAGGCATGGGAAGAAAGGGCTCCCAGGATGGAAATTCACAGGTAGAAGGATACCGAGGAACGGAACTGCTGCAAAAAAAAGTACTGAACAGGAGAGGAGGATGGAGGGGCAAAAATATAAAAGAGATAATTTAAAACTACTCTCTAATTAATTATTTTCAGAATGGATAGGACATTATCACAATAAAGTAAACTGAACAGTGAATATGCAAGTAACGCCTGCTGGGATATTTTCCTGATCCAGAAGGAAATGGCCTATACAGTCATCTAGGAAGAGAGTCAGTCAGACCACATTTAAAACAAGAAGCTATGAAGCCTGCAAATTAATCTAGAAAGTCAGCCAATGCATACTGTTTTCTACTTGTTGATCAGCAACATTCTGACATTGTCCAAACAAGTAGGAGAGGCTGCAATCTTGGCTTACCCAAAACAATTACCTGTTACTGTGATCTGATTATCATGCTAATAGTTTGGCTCATCTGCTTCTGAAAACCAGCTTGTTCTTTTCTAATACAGGTGAAGAATTCCATGTAACTTTGAAAGATAAAGACAATTTATTTAAATAGTCTAGTGAATATTTATCACCATGAAAATCTTGTTCTAGACGCTTCTTCACCAACTCAACAGTTTGCATTTTGTTCTCACGGCAATGTGGGAAGAAAGGAAAAAAAAGTAGTACTGTCTTTTTGTACTGCTTTCTGGAGAAGACCTGAAGCTACCTTATTTGTCACATGGGGAGTAAGATACAAAGATTTTGAAGATAAAGCTGTTAAGAGAAGTTCTCAGTAACCTCTGTACCCACCCTAGACAAGTTGTAGACTCTGTCATTGTTGTTCATCAGTCTTGAAGAAATCCCAACTTGCGAAACACCCGAAAGGCTAGCAGGTGGCATAACTTTAAAAGGATTTTTCTGTCAGTCTTCCTGAAATTATTAAGTGCCCTAAAGGGTTTGTAACTGAGTTTTATACGTGGAGTGCTTCCCAGGTTCTTGAAACAAGGTGAGAGCTTGGTAACTCCACATGCTGATGGACAGGGGAGTTGTCCCAATATTTAGAAATACAATTTGAAAATATGTGACACTTTTTTTTTTAATTTATGATTGGAAAATTATACTTGGAGAGTGTATGGTGTGTGATCTAACACTTTCCTCTCTTGTCCAAGTACTCCTCCCTTGGGGTTTAATCATGGGGTGCTGGAGGCAGAGGTTTTTTTTTCACCTGAAGGAGGGAGGCCCCAGCGCTGGATTTTGCTTCCCTAGTCGATTTGCTGGTTAATTTTCAGTGCAGCTTGCTTTATCAAGTTCTTTTCTTCTGGCAGAGATACATAGCTATATAGAAGATGATACCTTTTACTAATTTTGAGGATGCTTGTCTACTGTATCTTGCTTTTTCTTAATATCATCCTAAAATATACTACAATAGTTGTTTGGAATTTGGGTGTTCTTTCTGCTTTAATCCTCCCAGTATGCATGACATTTTGCAGAATAAACGATTTTCTGTATGAACTCACAGCTTTTCCAGAATTAGAGTCTGAACTGGCTGTGTAGTGACTGGTGAAAATTATCAGTGCTTGATTACTGAAGTCAGTCTACAGTCTCCTCAGTCTTCAGGCTTTCAGCCTTCAGCCCTTTGCTATGAGGTGTCCTGCTGAGATGGGATCTTGGGCAGGACCCAGCTTATGCTTGCAGTTTGCAGTTCAAGAGATTACCGTGTACTCCTGGCAGCGCGGCACCGTCCTGACTCAGTGCTGTGGACACAGGAGCGCTACGGTGAAACTTCTTGAGCTTAAGGGGTTAAGCCTTGGAAAGTACCAGTTGATGTGGTTGATCTTTATGGTGGATTTGTGTGCCCTCCCTAGACCTGCACATCCCCATTGTGTTTACATCTCCTTATGAACCCACATCAGCCAAGAACAGCTTTTGTCTGTTAACGCTCTTTAAAAAAAGCCAACCTGTATCTCTCAGTGTGACTTTTTATTTGTAGGTTTTACACTCCTTTTGCTTGCTCTTCAAAAAAACAAAGAGAAAGCATCAGTTGTTGCAAAGCAGAGTATTTTCTAACCATTTTGAAAAAGAACTGAATTGCCTTCTCTAAATTGCAAACAAAAGATTTGAAACAAAATTGGGTGCCGGGCACGAGGAGGAAGGGATGATTCCCTGGTACCTAGGATAGGAAAGCTCTCCTCACACTCTGATACAGTGCGAGAAGCTCAGGTACAAGGTGATAGAGGTGTCTACCTTGAGTCTTCCAATTTAAAGCTATATTCCTTCAAGTACTTCTGTGTTAAATTAGACTGTTCAGATAACTTCAGTGGTCATAGTTTCACATTTGAGAATGGGATGCTTCAAACAACTGAATTTCCAATGTCTTTATTTTCATCTATGATATATTATTAAGAAGCTACTAATTCAACTGCTTTTCATTAGAGAGGAAAAACATATTTATATCTAATTAGGAATAGTATTTATGCAATGCTTTTATTTGAATTATCAGGGACTTGGAATTTTTCCTTCAAATACACTCAGGATAAGTTACATATGATTCAGGTTTTGTTCCAAGATTGGTTTGGTATTCAATTCAGCACTGCTTTTTAAGAGGAATGGAAAGTAGTGTGAGGCCAGCCTCCCGTGGAAGTCTGGTTGTGCGTGTTTTTCTTGTTTCGCCAGATAGTCCTGTAGCAGGCTAAGCCAATTTTTAATACTGTTTAGAAAATACAATGAACATGATACAACTTCCTAACTGTTACAAAAAGTTGCATGTGTAATAGTGACAGCAGAATTATTCATTTGCTTAAGCATGTGCTCACACAGTTAAACAAGTCTGAACTGCAGTCTGAGGGGAGATGATTTAAAAAAAGAAAAGGAAATGTTGGCAGTCATTCAGAACAGCGAAATAAGAGCATTGGCTACACAGCTTATATTAAAATTGATGAAACCCAATGATTGAATAAAACCACATTCTTTCAGTCTCATTGTTGTTGTAAGTATGTTTGTTCTGGTTTTAATCTGGTCTGTAAAAACCCCAGAAGCCTGAATTCACTCTTGTTCAGGGAAATTTTGAACCTGTGTGCAAAGTGTAAACCCCTGATAAATCCCTATTAAAGGAGAGCACCTTACGCACAAATTGACTTGATAAAATGTGAATCCATAATAAAGTGCTCTGCTGAATTAGAGCCACCAACTAATGGGAAAAACCCCATTGCTTTTTATACATTTAAAATGTATGGGGTTTTTTTATATACTTAAAATTTAAAGTAGCCTGAACAGTTGAAAGTTACGGCTTTAAGAGATAAATTCAAATAATCATTTGAAATATAAAGAATTAAGAATGTTTAATGAAACAGTTCAGGTATTAAGAAATGAAGGTCGAATCTTACAGTTCATATTTAGGCAAATGTCAAGTCCTGCTGACTTCATTATTAATACATATGTCAAAATTTATCTGCAAGTTATATTTTCTTCTAGCAGGAAAACCTCGGTAGAAATGGGGAGAACTTCATGCAGTCAGTAGTTTTGAAAAGAGAATAGCTGATTTATTTCCATGAATAAATATGCAAATACAGAATTAAATGTTTATTTAAAATGAAATTATATTAAAGATTTTGTGGAAAGGTTCTAGAGAACATGGGCCTGCTGCTAAATGGGAATGGTGACATGGTCACAAAGACCAAGGAGAAGGCTAAGAGGACACTGGAATAGGCTGCCCAGGGAGGTGGTTGAGTCACCATCCCTGGGTGTGTTTAAGGGTCGTTTAGATATGGTGTTGTGGGTACATGGTTTAGGGGTGAACTTTGTACAGTAGAGTTAATGGTTGGACTCAATGATCCCAAGGGTCTTTTCCAACCTGAATGATTCTATGATTCTATGATGAATGCTTTTTTTACCTCAGTCTTTGCTGATAAGAGCAGCCTTCAGCAATCCCAGGTCCTTGAAACCAGTGGGAAAGTCTAGGGGAAGGCAGACTTACCTTGGTGGAGGGAGGAGCAGGTATGAACCATACAAAGATTCATGGGCTGTGATGAGATGCTGCCACAAGTGCTGAGGGAGCTGGCTGGTGCGATAGCAAGGCCACTGTCAATAATTTTTGAAATGTCGTGGTGACTGGGAGAGTTTCTTGATGATTGGATAAAAGCAAACATCACCTTTGCCTTCAAGAAGGGCAAGGAGGAGGATCTGGGGAGCTAAAGGCCTGTCAGCCTTGTACTGATCACATTCTTGTGGATAAATGTGATAAATAAATACATAAATATGGATTAAGGAACACCTGCAAACAGGAGGACATGCTGGGGGGGCTGGCCAGCATTTCAGGAAAGGCCCTGGGAATTCTAGTGGGCAAGATGCTGTGAAGATGAATGTGAGTCAGCAATGTGCCCTTGTGGCAAAGACCATCGATATCATCCCGGGCTGCAGTAGGCAGAACATTGTCAACAGATCAAGGGAGGTGATCCTTCCTCTCTACTTAGCACTGGTGAGACACATCTGGAGTGCTGGGTCCAGTTCTGGGCTTCCCAGTACAAAAGGAATATGGGCGTAGTAGAGTGAGTCCAGTAAAAGGACCATGAAGATGGTGAAGGGAGTGGAGCATCTGACGGATGAGAGGAGGCTGAGAGAGCTGGGACTGTTCAGCCTGCAAATGGAGAAGACTCAGGGAAGGTATGAAGAGATACCTGCAGGAGGGTGCAAAGGAGGAAAACCAGATCCTCCTCAGGTGGTATCCAGTGACAGGATGAGAGGAAATCAGCACAAATTGAAATAGAAGAAATGCCATTTAAGCATAAGGAAAAACAAAATGTTTTTTCCTTTGTACAGTGAGGGTGGTAAAACACCAGAGTAGATTTCCCACAGACCTTTTGGAGCTGCCACCTAAGGAGATAGTTCAAATCCAACTGGACGTGGTCCTAGGGGACCTGTTCTAGCTGACCCAAGCAGGGGTTTGGACCCGATGATCTCAAGCAGTCCCTGCCAACCTCCATCCTTCTGTGGTTCTGTGATCTCCTAGCTCCTTAGAGAGTTTACCCTGCTATTTTATTTTATTTTATTTTTTTCAATGCTCTTATGATTTTGGAGCATCTGGAGACATAGTGATCATTTCACAAGAAAGGTAGTGAGTGGGTTGCAGATCTGAAGCAGTTTTCTATTTGTTCCGTAATTAGTTCATGGCCTTTAAAACTAGCACATTTCTTTTTGCAGCACTGCAGTTTGGCTCCGTTCCTGCGTGTGTGTTTAGTCACAGAGAGTGCTGCAAGAGTCTGCATAAATAATTCTGTATTAAATAACACAGAATTTGACATCAGTAGTGAATTTAAAGTCATTGACAAACATGGTAACAGAGCAAATGTCTAACACCCTCTAACCCTGTCTTTCAGTCGTGGCCTGTGTATGAAGAAGTGTACAACAAAATGCTTGAGCTCGCAGCATTTTTAGACCTGCCTCGTTTTCCAGATATAACAGACAGCTGCTTTCTTCATCCAGACATGTTGTGCATGAAGTACTTGATGGAAGCTAATTTACCTGGTAAATATTTTCCCAGACACAAACTGATAAACTTTTTCTTTGTTTTATTAAACTCTAGAAAAAAGACTTGAATTACTACGTGAAAAGTGCCTACTCTTTTCCTTCTAATTTATACCCATTTAAGCTTGAACTGAAAGATAATTTCTATAGAAAGCACCTTCATCAAACATTTAGAGTATGTATTATAGGCCCAGATATGCAGGGGCACTCTGGTGCTGGCTCTCTAAGGCTGTGGAGTGGATACTTCATTTCAAATCTTTCAGTATCCATGTGAACTAAGAGGCACTAGTTGAATTCATGTGATTTATTAACTTTAGCTAAATGACTGAGGAAGTTGGGACCTGATCTCTTAGCACTGGAATTCTTTCATATATGATCTGGATTGTATGTTCTATAATATTGTATATTAGCATTGATTTTAGATTGACAAGTGGTGCTGTCTCGATTTCCAATTTACTTTTGAAATTGCATATTGCATAAATGTTGGAATATTTTTGTTTATCCTAAAATGAAGTATTGAATATCAAATTGCCAAAGAAAGACCAGTAAGTCCTAGTATGTGAAGTGTGTGTTGGGCTACCATACTTTGTCAAATACCACTGTCACTGAAGCTGAGTTATACAGACAAATAGCCTGTACATTTTTACTTTTCTTTTTTTTCCCACAAATCATTCCAACAATTACATGTTTGGGGATGGAGGGGGTGGGAGTGGGCAGGAGGGTATGATCTTCTTTTGCAATTAGTTATGTTGAATAAAGCTACTTGGCTTTTCTGTTTATTCACAGTTGGATGAAGAGAACAGATTTACAGCTAAAATTTCAGAGAAATTCTGATTTTGTAGTTTTACACCAGTGTTGTGATCCTATAGAGGATCACATTACTTTTTTTCAGATTCTGAAATATCAACTAAATCAAAGAAAAAGCTAGAAATTTATCATTTTCAGATTTATCACAGAGAAATACAAAGCTAAGTACTCTTCGAAATTCAGTTATTGTAGAAGAATATTGTTTACTTTTTCCTTGCAACTAAGCATTTTATCATGTAGAAGCTTCTATTTTCTTTTTACAAATTGAAAAAGGACAACTGTTGTTGTCTAATAACTAAAAAAATAAAGCAAGCAATGAATTGACAGTGCCTTTTAGGACACTAAATACTAATAAAAAGACCATTTTTAATATCT
>WUAM01000164.1:3088024-3108845 GCA_024336885.1 Actenoides hombroni | reverse complement strand
AAAAAGGGAAAAAAATAAATAAAAGTATTTATAAGAAAGTTTGTTTTCCAGAATTTATTTTACTTCTACTGTTATGTACAAGAGGATTAAAAATGAGTTCCTACTGAACTCTGTAAGCAGCAAGAGAATATAAAGTATGACTGGATTAAGGTTGTACTTAGTCATACATTGCTAACCCCTGTGGAATCTGATGGTGATGTAATCAACTCCTGTATTTCTTGCTGAACAGGAAAGGTGAGAAATTTGGGGGATTTGTATCTGTGAAAAATAAGCATAGAGTAATAAGAGACTGTATGGGTATCATACTGCTGCCTTTGGAGCTGTAGTTGTATTTTTTTGACATAACCTGCGCTAGCGGGTGCAATTAGGCCTTCAAGTATAAAACCAGTTTTAACCTAGGCTGGGACTGTCTCTGTACCTCAGCTGGGTTTTGTCAGGGTAGCAGCAGGCGCTGCCCTGCCAGGATTAGGCTGCTGTTCATACCCAACTGCCTTCTTTAAAACCGGGCCCTGTTGCTCTTTGCAGTACTGAATCTGGCCTTACAGGGGTGTTTAGGTGACATGCAGGGCAAAAGCTTGTGACAAGTTTTTGGCTTTTGAGGTTTTTTGAAACTATTTTTACGTAGACTTAAGATAGGCTTTCCCACAACAGTGTTGAGGAGGAGCTAACAACATCATTCAAGTAACATCGAAATATTATTAAAAATGTGACTTTTTTCTATTTATTTTTTTTTCCCTCCATAGGAATATATGTCACAATTGTTTTCCATGTAACAGTGAAGGTTGCCTGGTATTTCTAAAAAGACACAAGCCTGAAAAAAGTTGCTGTCTAATGGCCCTAAAAGACCTAAGCATTGTTTTCCTCAAATGACCACCAAATTTGCACTGTAAAAGTACTTCTAGCTTGTCTCAACATACTAATATTCTATTTTTATTTACATTAATCAGATGAATTGCATAACTGGACTTGTCGAGTGGTAAAAAAGATCTGTATTGGAGAAGCAGATTTCCTGACTCTTGTGCCTGGAAATAAGTCAACGAGAAAAGTGAAATACGATGTTCTTGCTGCAGCAGTTATTATAGTTGTGCTCAAATTATTGTTTTTATTGGATGATCACTATGAATGGTGAGTATACAGGCAAATCTGTAGTGAAGCCCAAATTTCAAACAATGCAAATGATTGTCTTGGATCATTCTTTCTTTAGTAATATTAAATCTATAGTATTTGAATTTTGATTATGTTTGGAAGCGTAAAACATACACCTGAAGGCATAAATACACATTAAATGTTACTTATTTTTAAAAATCATCAGTTTGAATCAGAAACTTGGAATAAACTGAGGTTGTAATTTTTGTCCGTTGTGTTTGAAATTCATGTGAAAAGTGCAGTATTTGGTTCCACAAAATAGCTTATTTTTTAATTTTTTTCCAGGTTACTGTCAGGCTTTGCAGAAGAAAGAAATAAAAA
Source organism: Actenoides hombroni (assembly GCA_024336885.1). Taxonomy (NCBI): domain Eukaryota; kingdom Metazoa; phylum Chordata; class Aves; order Coraciiformes; family Alcedinidae; genus Actenoides; species Actenoides hombroni. The sequence continues at coordinate 3,107,378 of WUAM01000164.1, read as the reverse complement.
TAACAAAGAAGGTACTTAAATGTTCTAATAGAAGCAACCCTCTGTTTTTGTAGATGAAATAACTGTAATCAGGCTTAGAGAATCTTGTCTTATTGATCATTAAAATGTGGTTTTGTCATTTATTCTTTTAAGGTGAGTGTTTATTTGAAAAAAATAATAGGTGCTGTTTACGTAAAATATCTCAGTTGACCTGCATAATTCTTATTGCACTAGATAGGGGAATTTGGCACACATTTTGCTAGGCACCCTTCTGCTTCTCCTGGTGCATGTTTGCCTCTTGTTTTAGGATTTCATGCATGTGAGGTGAAGATGAATGGATACACGGTAAAAAGGGAATGCACTTTGATCATAAATAGCAGATACTTATTAGGGGCATCAAACCACATTTATGATAAAATCCAAACTTGTTTAGTCTTGTTAAATAAAATGTCTTAGTGTGTAACATATTTCAGATGTAATCTATTTTCTTAGTCCAAATAATCCTGAGAGAGTGTAGAAAAGCTAGCAGCAATTAAGATAGAGAAGATAATGGTGTGAACACGGTTCTTTGAGGGCAGAAAGACCAAATCAAAGATTAGAAATCTTCAGGAAGATGTTCCATGGCCTGATCTGGGTCACAGTTGAAGATAATATCAAAGATGTGTTACAGTAGTTTATCTTTTAAGCCTTCCATCAAGTTTCGAGTGTAATTTTGACCCTTTTGTTACTTTTTTAAAGTCAATATTAAAATTGGTGTTAGCCGTGCAGAAGCACAATTACTGCTGTATCTAGAGATTGTTGGCACTGTTAATGACAAGTGCTAATTCTCATTTTCAAGTGGATACACAAACTTATTTTGGATTTTTTTTTTTTTTTTTTTTATTTTCACTTCCCTTGAAAACTTTAAGTCGTAATAGTGACAAGAGTAGAAGTTGTGCAACTGCTTACAAGCTGAGGCTCAAAGCCATTAATGTCTTAATGGGCTTTCTCCCTTATTAACAAGTCTCACTGCCCTTGGGAATTAACAGCTCATTCTTTGGCTCCTTATTTACTTTAAAATCTGCTGGTGCAAAATGATCCATATGCTCTGTTATGTTGGCCCTATCCTTCAAATGCTGGAGTGATGGTGAGCAGCTGTGCAGAGGAGCCGATGTGAGAATTTCTGTGAGAGCACTGGTAGTGCCAGAGCTCAAAACTGCCTCTGGCATTTTCCCAACCTTAGCGTGCTGAAATGAATAATGGTTCATACTGGGGTTTAAAGATCCGATTTATGTTGACTCCGCTCTCAATTTTGACTATCCTTTCTCTAGTTTTGTTGTGTTTTTTTTTTTAATTAAAAATAGCATTTCAGGTCATACAGTTTTTTTTTCAAGACAGGTTGGAAGCTGTACAGTAGGTAGCTGTAATTGCCTAGTGTGTTTGTGCATGTGTGTTCTATGAACTGCACACATACACAGTATAGTTCATCTGAAAATACAAGATTGAGATGTATATATGTATGTGTGTATCACAGAGCTGTGTATTTCCCAGTCAGCTCAGCTATATGGACACCAGACTGGCAGTACAGTCTGGTTATTACAGTGGAGCATCACATCTCTGACAATGGCTTTGCTTGTGACAGGTACTTAATAATTCATATGAAGTTCAATAAAAATTTCCACGCCCACCCCAAACTGCCCTCCCAGCAGTTTAGGACGACTTACTTAAACTTCTGGGTTTAAAGTGCTCATAAAACAAGTTGTATCCACACCTTTGAATTTTAACAAGTACAGAAGGGTCTTTCTTCCCCTCATTTGGCTGTTGCTTTTTGAGTCCATTTATACTTCTGCCATCTAAGACATCCTGGGCTGTGGCAGGATAACCCAAATAGCAAAAACGCAGATGCTGCAAAAGATGCATAGTCCTGATTGTAAGAACAGTGCATCGGTGTATTCGCCTTCAGAACAGTTTAAACAGGTAGCTGGCAGTGCTAAGCATGATGCAAGCAACACATGCAGTGCAGCTGGGGTAATGGGGAAATGCAAAGCCTGGTTAATTCACAATGCAGATAATCCACCCACGGCTAATCAGTGTTGATTATATTTTAAATATATAAATCTACATCCCAGTTGTATGTGGAATTCTTATACTTACTGTACCCAGTTGGTCTGCTTCAGTCCTGTGCCGCTTTGGAGCATCGATAAGAAATGTGCTGCTAGATGGTCATATGCCTTAAAGGTTTTGCATGTGCTGGTAAATACTTGTTCACATATCAGGGAGTGAAGTTCCTGTGCTCAAAAACGTGGGAGGCTGATACAAAGTCAGTACAATGCCTAGTTTCTTTCCAGCCCCGTAAGGTATCATGGGTAGGAGGATAAACAGTGGGCAGTGGATCAAACTGTTTGAAACTTTACATCTGAGCTTGTTTAGATCTTAGTTGTTTAAACCTAAGATTGATGTATAGTTTCATCACTCCCTTGAAGTCAACTTTCAAATAGTTGAAGGCCCCTTCACACTGTGGAGATCAAGTTCATTTGGTGGAGAGGAGAGAGTTTCTAGGCTTAGCTTTCAGAAAGGAGGGAAAAGGTTTGAACTGTGCTAAATCTATTAAATCTCTTCTGAGCTAAGGGGCTTCTTCGCACCTCTTATGATGTGCTGTTCTTTAACTGCACTTCTGTATTTCTTACAGAATTGTTAGATCAAGTTATGTTTTCAGGCTTGTATACATGTGAAAGACACGGGTCTAACTCCACAGAGAATATCTTCTGTGTACTACACATCTTCTGAGTGCTACACATTTCTTTCACTTCTTCTCAACCTAAAACATATATGTTTTATTCAGGTGGTCCATATTTTGAGTTCAAAAAGTGGTACACAGTGATAAAATGTTCCTTGGATGTGGAACAAAAGAAACTGGATGAAGAAAGAGCCAAGTAAGAGGTCTTTAAGTACTTTTTCTTTTTTAAGATAGGCAGTTTTATGTGAAATCCTGACCACTTCAGAAATTAAAAAGGTTAGGAGTTTGCTCCACATTTCCATCCATCAAGATTGGGTGAATAGATTAAATCCCTATCTTAATTTTCTATTTACACTCATCTCATAATGTTTATCCAGCATATTAATTAAATGCTCACTTTCTGTGACAAATAGCTTATACAGATGAGCAATTGATTACAGTAAATCTTGGTTTACGTGCCTCACTTTGCCTACTCTGAAGGAAGAATTCCTAGGTGTGTTAGGGGCAGTGGCTTTTAATAGCACTAATATTGATTTTTAGTTTAATAGCTCTAGCAGTATTTGTAAGAAATTACTATTCTTTTACTTGCTTGCTCCAGCTTTCTTTTTCTTAACAGTTCTTATGTCTCTTATTGGTAGGTATCTGTGGAGATGTGAAAAGCCACTGTTTTATTCAGCCAAGAAGAAATCTAAAGTTCTGAAGAGAAGACGTGAGTAAACTTTGCTTCTTCCCAGCAACGCATAACTCTCCTCCAAAGTTTCCCATCATAGAAAATCTGCAGCCCTGACTGTGATAACATTTACATCTTTAAATGCTTTCTCTTCTCTCTTTCATCTCTGAGTACAATTAATGTAGTACTATTTTACAACCTGTGTCTGGAATTCTTCAAACAGACATTTTCCTCATGCTTAACTGGAACTGCCTTTGCCAGTCTTCCTAATGACCTACTGAACCACATCTCAGAATGAGTACTCTGTCCTCATCTTCACTGGTTTGTCAGCTGCCTTTATAGAACTGTGATTTTCGTGAATTGTTGTTGATCTTCCACAGCTTTCCTGTCCCTTTTCTCCTTTACTTTCTCACATCCCAGTATGTCCATTGGTAGATCTTGCACGTCCCTCTTCTCTCACACTCCTTGCAGTCTTCTGTAGAAACTGAGGAAGGCTTGTCTGAACGTGACTTTACTTGAATAGCTAGCTATATGTTGTCAGAATGCAGGTACATCTGCTTTATTTTAGGAGCTTTAGAATACTTATAAGAAATTACTGGGGTTTATGTTGACATAAAAGCAAACAGGCAGAATAAGAAACCCCCCACTCATCTGTGGAAATACAAAATACCAGAATTTTATTGAACCAAATTAGATCTCAAGTTCTTCATTCTACGTTTATTAGTATCTAGTAAGCAGCAGATATTTGGAGAGAGATGAGAAGTGTGGCAAGTGATGTTTTTCCCTTTATATACTCTTCCAGTTTTTGGAAGTGACTGGTTCAGGGCCTTCTAAACAAGTTGTATAATACAATTTGGTTTGAAAGCTCATGTTGGATTTCTCTTTCAGGAATGCAGTTGAGGTTTTTGGAATGTTCTTACTCTTCAAAATGCAGTAGAGGTGATCCTGCAATCTAGTCATGTTCTGTGGAAAAACATGTTTAGGTTTATATATTTCAATCTCATCATTTGCTCAAGTGCCCTTTGATTCCTGCATTTATAACAAAAAGTGAATAGTGATTCATTGTTCATCATTTCTGTAGCACTCTAGATTCCTCCTCTGGCTCTGCTTCTCTTTGACCTAGAAGAGGACCGCTTAGGTTACAGAGCTTTACCACTGGCTCTTGCAAGCAGGAATATCACATAATGCCCTTGTAACTGGGTGAGATCTCTTTTAAAACTAATTTCAAATAGTAGAGACAAAGAGTGCTCTAGAACAGTTACGTGTCAGATGCAGGTTTTCAGAAACCTTCCTCAGCCTTCGGTTTTGATAGTAGATTTTAGTGTCCTCTTGCAAGATAAGTTTCATAGTCCTTGGATTACTTCAGGATGTCTTTTCTGCTTTTTTTTTTTTTTTTCCAGTTTATGAATGAGTTTATTCAGTTACAGATCACGAATACAAGTTGAAGCTCCAACAGCAGTGTTTTTTAACTTGCTTTTTATTGCAGGGAAACAAGGCTTAGGCAGTCATAATGTGTGTGCTGATCTATCGTGACACCTTCTTTCCCTTCTCTGCCTTAGTAACTTAGGAAAATTTGTCATTCTTTCACTAGCAGTGGGGAAAGGTGGAGTGGGGTTTTTTGTTTGTTTGTTTTTCCAGTTGAAATTTGGACCGTGAAAAGCTTAACCTTAAATCCATATATGTATGAAACCAGGCTTTCTTAATTCCAATATAAAGGAAACAACTCAAAAAAATCTTAGCCAGCCTAAGAGATAGCATAGAAACAGGTAAATACAGCAAAAGGCTTGCTGTTTTCCAACAGCATAAAAGTACCAGCAGTATCAGATGGATTTTTAAAGGTTTTTCTCAGGGGAATGCTTTTGGAGTGCCCCAGTATTAATATCATTAAGTATGAAAGACATGGCATTTTGAATTATCTTTCAAAATCTTTCCGTAAAACATGTGACAAGAGTCAGATTTTAAATGGAATGGGGGAGTGAACATACAGACTTTCAAGGTTACTCAGTATTCCACACAAAGATTTAAAGGGGAAAAAAAAAAAAAAGAACAAAAACCAGGTACAAATACTCTATTTTCTTCCTGTATTAATCACCTCTAAACAATATTCTAATACTTATTACTTTTGCCTTGTTTTGTTTCATTTTGGTTTTTTTTTGTTTCTATTTGTACAGAAATGGTTGTGAACTTACAAAATCAATTTGGCAAGCTGTCTGGTTCAGTGCGACCTGCTGAAAAGCCAAATCCTTCAAGTTTTCAGTTAAGTTGGTCTGAAGAAAACACAGATGGGAGTTGTTTTCACGGGCATAGCCTGAAGGGAATTTTGCAAGAAAAATGTGGTTTGCTCACAGCCATGAACCCTGACTATTGGCTGTGTACAGTTAAACTATGTAATGAGAAGTAAGTAGTCAAATTTCTCTTAAATACATTTTGGAAAGTTCTCCTGAAAGTAAAGTGCCATATATATATTTTTACAAATGACAGCAGTGGGGTGTGTACACAGCTATGTATTCAATCATGGTTAAAATGATTTGTAGAAAGGGGCGTGTGCAGAATGGTTCATCTTGGATGGGGAGTAGACAAATTGTAATATGAAGAGTGATCAAAGTGAGCTTTTGAAAAGAGAGGAGATGAGACAAAATCAACAACTAGAGTCACATGGCAAGAGTAGCAGCTAGATAGAAATACTCAACTTCACTTCCTTCTTCATAGTATTTTAGGAAAAAACTTCCACCACAGCTCTCCAGAGAATGGGAATATGATTCCATTCCTCTCTCCCCTCATCCCAACAAAGCATAGGAAATTAATTTTCTAAATCAGTATACTGCTTCTGTGGTGGCCTTAATTGAAATGAGAGTTAGAATTAGCAGTCAGAGTTCAGATAAGCAGGCACTTAATGCCTTCAGAACATATTTAAATATAAAATAAAATAACGAGTGATAGGACTTTACCATTATTTTATCTAAGCATATCACCAATCGACAGTTGTACGTTTTGCCAGTAGAAAAGTGAAAGAAGAAATTTCTTTTACTGAAAAGTAGAAGAAAAACTATGGGGAAAGAAAACATTTTGTGCTATTAAGGAACTGTAGTGTCTGTCTTTATTCAGGAACTGTTCCCAAATCCTGCTTCCACAAGTGAAAGGGATTTTTTTTAAGACTTTTTTTCAGTTAAGGGTATATCAAAACAGTCATGCTATTTGTCAATAAATTTACTTTCTTTAAAGAACCTAAGTAGCAAGGAGAATGATAACCTAACTAATCCATCCTTGTACAGTTATATGGATAATTAAGTATCTGCCTAGTTTGTGTCAAACTTCTCACTCTTCCTTTAGTACCACCTTCTCTTATGTCATATGCTGCAAAAATTGATGATTTTTCTACTTGGGTGCTGGCAGAGGACCATGGCCAGAGACAGAGAGCAGAGGCCCTGACGAGGGAGTGTAGGAGTTTAGCAGCCTTTTCTCCCAAGGAATAGGAAATATCTAAAATAGCATTTCTCATCAACTCTCTGGGAAGTATAGATGCGGCTTCTGGGTCACATGCCAGATTTTGATTCTGCCATTGGTTGTATCGTGAAACCCTAATGCAGAAGAGTGTATCTGTCAGTATCAGTGAAAAAGATGAACTTTGCAGAAGTCTTGGATTCTCCTGAATTTCTCACAGGTGCAATTGGAGGGTGTTTTTGGGAAAGGAGGTCGGGTTACATTAGTGTGAAATGAGATTTCATTAGTGCATTGAATAATATCTTAAATCCTTATCTGGTATATACTTGTAAATGGCATGCTTGAGAAAGCAATAGCCCCTACAGAGCCTTAGCAATACATTCCTGATTTTTTTTAAACATTAGATATTCCCCTTGAAAATAACTGGCTTTATATGTGTGCAATCTTTTCTGTCTTTCAGTGGATTTATTTGCTTATCTTTATTTTCCTTTTCACATTGCCTTTCACATATCCACCGTGACAGAACTGGGTTGGAATAGTGTAAACACAGTGTTATATTACAAGAGCTTTGGTTGTATGGATTCATTCTTTTGCATGAATAAGAACCTTTTTTTTTTTTTGAAAGGAGGAGAAGTAGTAATCCTTTCACCACAAATTTGCGTAAATCTTATGTACACACACTGAATGAGTGGATATTTTGGTGTATGTTTGTGTGAATAATCTTTCATGCAAAGTCTGTTTTTAAGCCTACATTTTCATATGTAATATATTAAAATGGTAGTGGCAAACTGTCATAGCCTTCATGAAACAAGATTTGAATTGAAATTCTTACCGGGTAAATTTCCCATTATATCATTTGCAATGCAAGTAGTTAATTATACATCTGACACTTACTTAACTTTGGAAAACAACATCTACTCCTTCAGATATGAGGGTTTATCCTGTGCAAGTGTGTGTATGTGTAATACAACCAAAAAGAAGCTTACAAATTCTCTTTCTCTAAAAATGAGTACAGTCTAACTGGAACTACTGAAATGCTTTAACTCTAGGACTGAAGTATGATTTCAGGGTGGGCAAAGCTGAGATCAGTCAAATGGTTGGTGAAATGCTTTTACTTTTGAAAAAATTATTATTATTTTTAAACTTTCTGGTTTAAACTGGATTCTAAATTGATTTGGTATAGAAGTCTTTAGGTGATAGGAGTTTTATGGTTTGACTCAATGGTCTTAAAGGTCTTTTCCAAGCTAAACGATTCTATGATTCTATATATGATGAGGTATTACAATGTGTGAAAAATGGTGAGGGAAAAATGGATTTCCCTTATCCTATCTGAATTTAAAATCACCTGGATGAGGTTTTTTTAGCTCTTCAGAGATGCTTTTAGGGTCTATTTAGGATAAATAGAATAAAAATAGTGCAAAATGGGGCAAAAAAAGCATTTGTGTAGGCACTCTTGTGAAAAGTGTAACTCCAGTGACTAAAATAGGTGCTTTACAGTATTGGTGTAATTATGCATTGGCCTCAGAATATACAATATCACTCCCCTGCCCCCACAGTGAAACCTGAGATTTGACACCTCAATTGCCATAAGAGCTGTAATTGCTGAATCTCCTCGGGGTTAACTAGGACGTAGAAGAATGCTTTAATTCATATTAGCAAAAAACTGCAGATTTGGTTCAACCAACACTGCTCAGTGAAGTTTGAATTTCGCCAGTGCGCGGGGTTGTGGAGGCGGCTGGGTCGCTCTGACGCTGCTGAAGCGTCTGATGCAGCGGAGGTTTTGTAAGGAGCCGCTGGCAGCTTGCTGGGAACATGAGGTAGGGCAGAGGATGGGATTTGTGGCACGAGAGACCTAGTTTCAGATTTCCAGTCTGCCAGACTTGGGGAGGCTTGAAACAAAGACTCCGCTCCCCGAAGTGCGGCTTGCATGGCACTCCAGGATGGGGCCCTCTCTTCCTCCAGTTTGAGGTAAAATGTAAATGTTTGCTGGGCCAGAGGGAGCAAACAAATGACTCTATAGTCTAGTAATTAGCACACTTGCCTATAAATTGGGACAGACAGATTCAGTCCTTGTTCTGGTGAATATTAAGACCAATGCTCTGAATCAGAGAGAGGGGAAATTTTAAACTCTGCTTCTCCACATCCCACAGCAATACAAAGTAAGCTAGAAGATGTTTAAGACTTACATGGTGAATAGCACCTGAATCTCTGTATTGGTGTAAAACTTTTTTTTTTGAATCAGATGGATTTTTATACTAGTTTAAACTTGCCACTGTTACCAAAACCAAATTTGAGGCTAACCCAGAATAGGGTATTTTTCCAACATAAGTTGCTGAGCTTAACATTTACAGAGCTGTTTCTGCAGTCTGTCCTCTGTGTGTTTTGTTCAGTCTGACATTTGTTACCAGCACCTCCAGTCTGCTGTTTTTATTGTACATTTCATCAATAAAATTACCTCGTCATTTTCATTAATATTTTCCACCGTGAAAGCTACAAAATAATTAAGCAGAATAGCACTAATTATTTTTTTGTCAACTTGGTCAGTGTTTGCCCCACTGTCATTAATACGTTGACTTGAACTTAGCTTTTCTCTCTTGTTTCTAGACAGGTAATTTCTATTTAGCACACAAAGGCAATGGACAAGGAATGGCTGGGTTATAATCCCAGAGCATAGTGTCAGAAGGAGGAGAGGGGACCCTATGGAGAGTGTGGGCAAAGAATAAGGAAAAGAGCCTGGGGTGTCTGCATTGGATAGTGTTGGAAATTTTTTAAATAGCTGTTTTCACACTTCGCTACATTTGCTAAAAGCTGGCAGAACAAACACTGGTTCAGTTTAGTCCTGAAAGGTGAAGAGCAAATTCTTTGCCTGGTTGCATATGATCCTAATTCACAGTGCAAAAAGCTATTTAGGCTTTTCCTTCTTACTGTGCCTGCACCATCTCTGAACACATCTTGGTCCAGTCCTCTACTTCAAGGGTTTTTTAGGAGTGGATTCCTTCACAGAATCTATATTGTGATTTATGCTGTTGGTAAAAGGTAGACTTTTCCTCTAATTGCAATTAAATATATAAATGCTATCTAAATCTGAACTAAATACACATGTAATTTACCACTTTTTCTCCCCTGCCCCCTCCCCCCCTTTTTTTTTTCAGATTGTGTGGTCATCTGGCTCATTACAGGGGAGTGGACTTTCCCCAGAGTTACCACTTTGTACTAAGGTTATTCTCCTTTCTTCTGAGGATACAGCCCTCGTATATCCATGATGAGGTGTGTGTGGTAGAACACAAACTTTTTAAGAAAAAAGTCTGTAAAAAGCCAAGATACAACACAGTGCTAAGGAAGTAAAAAAGCCTAAAAATAGCAGTATTAAAACTGTAAATTAGTTGTTTGGATCACAAACCACGGTGTTACATCTAAACTTACACTGATCCTTTTTTCCTGCGTGGCAATTTTCTGTTAAGGTAGTAGTGCCAAGATCTACTGCTGTACTTTAGTTGTAGTGTCATTTTATCTATAATTTAAGTCACAGGTTTCCAGCTGGGAAGGTTACCAAGGAAACTGTCTATCATCATTTATTTCCTCACTTTGCATCAGAGCCAACAGGAAGCTGTGAAATTACCGTTTTGGGGGCATAATTGTCCATACTTGCTGAACTTGTCCAGTGTACCGGACAGCACGTTAACATCTAATTACCTTGTGAGATTTTGTAATTAAAATATTATCTATTTTTTTACCTACTGTTGTATGACAGCAAATATGTTTCTAGAAAGTAATGTTTACTTTGTTTTGAAATAACGTGTTAACAAATAAAAGGAGCAGTTGGTTGATGTTTTCGCTGCAGTCAGTTTTTCAGTCATTGTTTCTAAACAGGCTGTTCTGGAGCAGCTCTGACACTGTTTTCCACATTTCCTTCCATGCTGTGTATCTCCAGATCTCTTGCTATGCCTGAGCCTCTCATCCACGTTAACACCTTTCAGGTCCGTGTTCCACTCCAGGCTTCGCAGATTTTGCAACTAGTTTTATACCTAGAACTGCCCATCCTATTTCTTGTGCAATGGTAACTGCCAGGTCCTTCTGTCATTCTTCTTTTGCAAGACTACTGTTGTTTGAATTTCTTCTGGCCCCTTTATAATCCAGCATCGTCGGCAGCTTGTACCTCAGCCTTTCTACCAGTTTCTCATGCTCAGTCTTATTTATGCACTGTTTTAAGCTGGGTGCTGCCACTACATTAAAGACACTGTAACATATACATACATGGAACAGAGATGTTGAGTAGATACCCAGATGAATAGTGCTGCTTTCAGTTGAAATAAAATTCAGCAACTCCAACCGTCAGCAAGGGGTACAGGAGTTGCCAAATCTATTTGATCAAAACCCAAATCATCAGCTATTTCTAAGCATTATTATAGACAAGAAAAGTGGTGTCTGCAGACTTTACAAAGAGTAACAGCTTCCTTCCTGAGCAAGGGCTTCAGTGAGAGTAATCTGGGATGGTAATCAGTTCAGCAACTAGACTCTGAGTATGATGGAAGGGTTTAAAATCTGTTGCAGTTGAATCCATTAAGCCATTGTCTAAGAACTGGGTACAGGTGAATGACAGGAGTGGAGATGTGCTCCGTCTGGAACAAAGGGATAAAGTAGTATTTCAAGCATGGCTAGAGCAGACAGGGCTATTAAAGGTAAGCTGTAATAGTTACTTGGGAATACTGGGAAACCAGGAGCCTTCACTGGCTCCTATCATTTTATGTCCAATGATAGGACAAGGGGCAACGGGTGCAAGCTGGAGCATAAGAGGTTCCGCAGAAATGTAAGGAAAAACCTTTTCACTGTGAGAGTGACAGAGCTCTGGAACAGGCTGCCCAGCAGGGGTTGTGGAGTCTCCTTCTCTGGAGACATTCAAAACCAGCCTGGATGCGTTCCTATGTGACCTGCTCTAGGTGGTCCTGCTCTGGCAGGGGGGTTGGACTAGGTGATCTTTTGAGGTCCCTTCCAACTCTTAACATTCTGCGGCTCAGTAGAGGCAGGAGGTAATTAAGTGTGGTGACAGAAGGTGACAGAGAAGACACAGTTTGGGTGAACGTTTGTACTTTTCCAGTTATTTTAAGTAGCTATTGTAGAACAGGGATTTAGAGCCGTGGTCCTCTGAAGTGATTGTAACACGCAGGTGAGGTGGTGTAGTTTTAGCCATACAGAGCTGAACTGTGCTTGATGGGGGAAGAGGAAAGAGCAGACTGAGTTGTTATTTGTATGTGTCAGAGGTTTCATAAGTGGGAACAGTTTAGCATGTCTAAATCTATTGCGATGTTGTGCCAGATGCCTCAGACTTCTGACGAGATGTGTCTTGAACTGCTGTTTACATTAATGGCCTCGGAATATACCAGTTTGAATCTCATCTTGTGTCTGGTGTTTATGTTTCAAAATTAGCCATGATCTATTATGTTTGACCTCACCTGAGCGAATTACTGAAGTTTCTAAATATTTGGTAAAATTCTTCATTGTTCTTGTTCTAGATGAGTATTTTTATCAGTTAAAAAATCTGCACAAGTGTAATACACACGGTCACTGTTTCCAACAGTGCTTGCTCAAGCAACTGAAAGTGTCTCATTCTTTTTACTATAATATCTGTTAAAGTTTTGAATTAACTCTAAAAGACACCTTGTTATACAGAAAGGATTAATTTAATTCAGAAGTCTTTATTTATTTTAGCACTTAATTATAGGTACACCTTTCTTTTAAAACTACTGTAGTAGTAAAATCTGAGCTTCGTAAATTACAAATACTGTGCTCATTGTTACATTGTTGCAAACGTAACAAAGCTCCCTTAGATGTCAGACTAAATTAAGGCTGTACTTTAATAAACTGAAATAAAGCTTGCAGTTAATCATCAAGAGCCGTGTGCCTTCTGGACACAGAGGTTAAGAGTCAGTTTTAAAAGTAAAGGGTGTGCCCCTAAAATACTTAATGTTAGTTCTATCCAGTTTAATCAATCAACACTTAAGTTGGAGTAATGATGTTGAAGAAGCTGACGAGCCACAAGAGTGCCTTATCTTCAGTGAAGTGTAGTGGAACTCTCTTGGGACAACTACTCTGAGTCAAGTTAATATAACCCCGAGGTGGAGCCGTGCTAGCTGAACAGGCAGCTACCGGGGGATAGCTGAAGGGGAGGGAGGATGTCTGCTGCAACCCAGCACTTCCAACCACCACTTCCATCTACTTGTACATGACAGCTCCTTTCTGTAACTATTTGCTAAAAATGTCCTGGTAAAGCTCAGCTTTCTGAGAGCTACTTTTTTGTGCTTCTTCCTGTGGAAATTTTGAGTAAAGAGACTTTGTTTTGCTTCTTACTCTAAAAGTTGAATGAGAGTTCTTAAGTATGTAGATAAAAGCAAGTGGTTTGTTTTGGTTTGTTTCAGATTAAACCTTTAAAACAGTATATATTGAGCTGACTTAGAATACTTAATAATTATTAACTTAAACAATAGAAAATCAGTTATTATGAGACTTGATGTGCCTTCTAACGTGAATTTAGTCTTTTTCCTAGTTTGCGTGTGATATTTTAACAGAAGGGGTTTTTTGCTATCTTTACGAGTGCAAAAGTTACCTTGCTTTATCAATTCTCCTAAATAATGCAACCTTTCTGTTGTTTCTGTGGAGAAATACAAGATACCTCATTTTCTTTTGAAAGGTACAGCCTTCAGCAGAACTGGTATTTTACCTTGCTAGTTTTTCACTACCCCAGTGTGTCTGCATTCTCAATGTGATCTTAGTCTCGGCCAAATACATTTTTCTTTTTAAAGTTTTTACCGTTTTCCAGACCTGAAGGAGAGATGTTTGACTTTCTCCTTAACCTCATACAGAGAGTGAGGGCCCTGAGCTTGATTTAACCAGAGGATGAGAATCAGCAAAGCCCAATGCCTGCAAACGATGCTCGTCTAATTTATTGGCCATAGTGAGTTGGGTAGGCTTCCCTGCAATTACATCTTTCCTAACCCATTTTTAGCATGACCCTTGAAACAATCATGTTTGGAAGATTTGATGCAATGTTGCGGGCAATGCAATTAGTAACTTGCTTTCTCATAACTTCTTGGAAAGCTCAGAAATCCCTTCCTCAAAATTACTTTTCTTCCTTTATGGACAAACAAAAATTTCTGCTGATGGTCCTGAGAAATGATTTTGGGGTATTTATGGTCAGTTGTCAAGAGGATGCTTTTGCAGTGCGGGGAACAAAAAAGCCAGGACCCACAGGGCTTTTGGGAGAGGTAAAGTATGAAAATGTTTAAGACCCTGAATAAAGTGTCTGCCCCCTGGTTCATCTATCCTTTCCCTGTGTCAAGTTGAGTGAGTTCTATGCTGCCTCACAGGCAGAGAAGAATCAAGATAACTCCAGTTAATGACTCTCCTATTTTGGTCCAAAATGAAACAGGCTTCCTGGCACATATGGTCCTACGTATTTCCTGTCTGAGCATGTTGTTAGCATGTGGATTGGTCACAGTAGTGTCTCACTCCATTTGTCCTTGCATTAAATGCAGAATGCTTGCTTTCTAATACCTCTTCCACAGTTACTGGCCTTGATGCTTCTCACATGTGAAGCTCTTTTTTTCCTGGCCAGATTAGATAGTGAAGGGGATGCCAAGATGTGGAAGCAGGCGTATGTGAAAGAGCTTTTGTCACTGCTGCTTGTGCTAGGTTGCTGCTGAAACAGCAAACAAGAGAGTGAGAAAGGCAGAACAGGAGAAGATGAGTGCTTGTGTGCTCTTGTGAGGTTATAACTGCCCTTGTACAATGGCTTGTGGCAGCATTTCCGGAACCAGAACGCTCCACAGTCCTCAGCACCTACACTCTGCCTCTGGCACTACAACAGGTAGTTTTAAAAGAGAATACAAACACATTCCTCTGATAATCTCACATGACTGGAGAAGTATTCTGTGTCTGCTTATAGACCACCCTGTTGTCCTAGCAGTGGCTTTGCTCACCAGCCTCAGATCCTGCCATTGCCTCATGAGAATGCCACCAAATGTGTTCAGTGTCTGTGTCACGATCTGATAGCTTGGGCTGGATCCTGGGGTGCTTCTGTGCTGCCTTTTGATGGAGGACACTTGCAACAGCTGGCTGACCGAGAGGCTGCTGCAAGAGAGAAGAGGGAAGATGCCACCTCTTTAGAGGTCTAGGGAGGAGAAGAGCGTGCTGAGACTACATGCAAGCACCTCAGCTCTCACCGTCAGGGTATCAGACGGCAGAGCGAGTGAGCTCCTTGGTGAGCCGCCAGCTCCTCAGAACTCCTCAGAACTCGGCAGGCTTCGTGTCCGGGGGCAGGCCGGTTCCCCTGCTTCCCAGCAGGACTCTGGCCGCGGTGCCATGGTGCCGTGCAGCAGGGCTCCCTGGGACTCCCACTTGCAACCTAATCTGACAGAAGGATGTGAAGCAATCCACCTAGCTGGCCCCGCACCCCATCCACACACTAAGTCGTGCTGAGTTGATGCAAAGTTCCGACAGAACATTTTTGTTTACTGAGCTGAAATCCCTGGCGTTCATAGCTCCTAGCTGGGCAGCCGGGTGGTTTCCATGCTGCAGAGCAAAGCGGATTCTGCAGAGAGCAGTGTGCGGTGAAAGAGCTGCACGCCGCGTTCTCTTGCCACACCACTGTCGGCCTGTGGGGCGGGACCTATGGACACAGAAGTCAAACTCAGAAGCAGCGAGACAATAAATGTTCAGTGAGACTGGGTAACACGCTAAAGATTTTATTTATCATTGAGAAAATTCTAGGTTCAGGTTCTAGGTTCTAGGCTTCAGGTTGACTGTTTTTTCATATATAGGCTGCTGCAAAATTAATTTCCATTGTAGTCATTTCAGAGTGTCCTCAGGCTGAGGGAGCTGTACCTCCTGCCCCTGAACAGTCTGTATGCTCTCTATAGTGCCTACAGTATCTTCAGTGCTAAATACAGAATCAAAAGGGGCATCTTTAAGGAATGCCTGCACGATTGCATTGAGGGATATGGCTGAAGTGAAAAGAAAATGGTTTCTTTTGTTTTCCTGTTCCTTACTTCACACATTGTGCTGTCATTTCTTTATGCTTTTTTCTTCCCCCGCTCCTTCCATCTTCTCTTTTCTACAAGGCATTTCCAGCCTCCTTTTCCACTGTCCCTTGTCTTTCTTTCCACTGTGCCTGCTTTCACCTCACTTCTCAGTGAGTCCATGCACCTCTGCCTGGGCTTTTCTCTTTTTCTTCCAGCCTTTGATGCCTTCAGGCTTATTCCATAGGGGGTCAGTGATTAGCTTTGGGCTTACTTTTCCAGCTCTATCATTAGAGACCACAGGCCTGTTGCAGAAAAGAACAGCTTGCCTGGTGTGCCATGTAATGAAGGGTCTAGAAGATTCACTGCTCTTTACAGCCAGCTCTGCAGCCTGGCCTGTGCATCTTAGGGGTTCAGATTAAGTAGAAAGTATCTTGTTTTGACTCCCTGACGCGTTTTGTGAAATCAAAAGTACTGTTACAAACTTGATGCAACTTGTTTGTTTATTACACAGGTGTGAATGGCCAGTGCACGTAGATAATTATCATAAACCCTATTTGTTAGGTAAGTCATACCAGTAGCTAATCCTCGTCCAGAATAATTCCCAGTTTCTCGAGACAGTGAGGTCAACAGATGGACTAGAAAGAGGCACAAGCGTGTTGAGACAGTGCTCAACCAGATGGCTGCAAATGGTGTGTGAGTTCAGTAGGGTTCCTTGTGTGTTTTGAGTGGGCTTCACTTAATAGGCAACAAATACATGAAGAAGGGAAGGAGAATGCTGAAGGCGGGACCAAGGCAGAGAGAAAGGTAAAGGGAAGGGCATGAGAGGTGGAGGAGAGCAGCGAGATCAAGGTGAAAGGGCTGAGTGAGGGAAGAAGGTGTAGGGAATGCCAGGCAGCACAGGGCAAGGGAAGTTCTGCCAGTGCTCTGGCGCGCCAGGCTGGCATGGCTTTGTGCCCAGGCCAGAGCTCTGCTAAATCCCCGTGTGCTTCTTGACGATTTTATTCAGTGATGATGCAACCCAGTTAGTGACATCACAGAAATACACCTACAAGTGGTGTTACAGAGTCGAGATTGTGACCGGCAGATTAGTCAGCGGTGTCACAATCCCGTGTTTATATCATTGTCTCCTGAAATGTGGAAGTGATTGCTGGGCGATAACTAAGTTTTCATTGGCGGAGCAGGCTGGTAAGCAAAGCCATCCCTTTTGCAGAGCTTTGATTTATTTGGAATGGAATAGAATCACGCTAAATTCTAGTTCAGTAGAAATACCAAGTGTGGCACATTACTAAGATTTTAGCAGTAGGGGTGCAATGTAAGCATGTGACCGAACTCGAGCACGTGCTGCATCTGGGTCGCTTACAGCTACAGGGTAGCATTATATTTTATTGTTAATGAAAAGCGTGAACAAAGAGGAGCAGGGAGTGTGAGCAGTGAAGAACACCTGAGAAAGTTATCAGTCCTTCCCAGTACTTGCGATTTCGAGCTACTTTTGTAATTTGTATTGGAAACAAAGCCAATTATATTCGTTTGGAAAAATGTAACATTCTGACATCTTCATTGGATGGCTTTTTTTTTTTCATATGTGGGAGCAGATAAGAAATTTTCTTCTTTGTAATCTCACATTTTTCAAATGGGTTAAAAATACAGAATACCTTTTATTATGTGTCACAAAGAACAATTTACATCGGTTTATTTTGCTTCATAATACAAGATCCGACTGCAGTAATCATATTTATCTTTCGCTACGCTAGCGGCAATGTTTGCAGATCCAAACCAAGCATTTTGCTTCTAGAACGCTGGTTCTAATCCAGTCAGAGGATACCAAGCAGTTTCCAGGACTAGACCCTTAGTGAAAGTTTGTTCCCTTTAGTTTTGCATTTCCTTCGTTTGGCTGCTTGAATTGTCCTTCTGTAATTTTGCACTGGAGTATATCCTGTACAAATAGGGAAGAGATTTTGGCCTGGAAGGTGAGAACTCTTACTAGTGTGCATACTTATAAATTCCAGAAGCTATCTGAAGCATCTTGACATATGATAGATAGCATTGGTTGCTATATGGGTTCGATACAACTTGTTACTGAAACAAGCAGCCTCCCGCCCTTATTTCTCAAGGAGAAACTTAAGATCCTTCTGATTTAAATTCATGCACAGCACTTCGGATATACCCGATGTATTTGTATTGTTGCTGCTGTTGTTAAACCAGAGGATTTAGATGCATTTCCAGCAGTAACTCCACGCCAAACCTCCCCTTCTCTCCATACCTAAAGACGCCCAGATCCACTGCACTTTGGCCGTCTGTGGGGTGCTCGTACAGACGGCTGCTTCTCGTGTCGCTTTCAGACTTTCCTAAAAACGCGTTTAGTACAGAAGAAATAAGGTTCTAGGGGATGGGAGAGGGAGAAGAGAACCCCGTTTTTGGCGTAAGAAAGATCGCAGGGCGATTCCACGTACCCTACCGCAGCCCAGGGCCGGGTCCCGGGAGGTGCTACCCCCCCTCTCTCCCGGGCCTCAGCGGGCCGGGCCGCTCGGAGACCTCTTGTACCGCCGCCGGGTGAGGAGTGCTGCGCGAACCGCTGCCGCTGCGGAGCCAGCGCCGTAGCCCCGTGTACGCTGTGCGTGCGGGAGGAGGTGAAAACGGGGGAAGGTTTTTTCCCCCCTCAGGAAAGCGGCCTTTGACAGCGGGGTGCGCTGCCGGGGGGACAGCGAGGCCCCCAGCCGCGGGGGAAGCACCTTCTCGGCGAAGTTTCACTGCTCTCTCACTCGCGCCTTTCCGCGCGTTGTAAGGAAGGGACCGCGGCTCGTACTGCCCGCCCCGCCCCGCCCCGCCTTGGTTCGGTCGGTCCGAAGCCCTTCGGCCGCCCCAGCGCTCCCTGAGCCACCGCCCCCCGCGGAGCCCCGCACGGGCACCGGCACCGCCCCTCCCTGCCTGCCCGCCCAATGGGGGCGCGGCGGCTCCGCCCGTGGTCCGCGGCAGCCAATGGGAGACGTCGCGCGGCGCCCGTCCACCTGCGGCTGCGGGAGCCACCTGAGCGGGCGAGAAAAGCCGACAAAACCCGTCGGTGCGGCGGGCTGCGCGCTGCTCTCTCCGCTCGCCCCCGCCTCGCCCTCCCGACCAGCCGGGCCAGTTCTGCCGCCCGCTGCCTCCGCCAGACATGACACAAGACTACGACAAGTGAGCGAGCCGGGCGGGGAATGGGAGGAGGGGGGAGAGTAGCCAGGTCCGGTCCGACCGGTGCTGCCGCCCCTCCGGGGGTAGGGCAGGGGGGCTGCGACGAGAGGGGCTCGCCGCCCGGGGCGCGCTCTCTCATGGGGCCGGGCCAGGGGGGGAGACGCTTTCCCTGGGGGTCCGCCCCCTTCCACCTTCTTGGAGGAGTAACCGGAGGCCGCGACGGGGCGGCGCGAAAGGGCGGGGGGCGGGGGGAGACGCGAGCCCCGGGGGGAGCCCGGCGGGGCGACCCCGGCGGCCACCCCGCCCCGCGAGGCGAGCGGCGAGGCAGGGCCGGCTTTGAAACCCGACACCCGCGGCGAGGCGTGG
>WUAM01000164.1:3059766-3087939 GCA_024336885.1 Actenoides hombroni | reverse complement strand
AGCGGGCGCCGCCGCAGCGCCGGGCTACCCCTCTCCCCGGGGGCTGAGGGAGGCGGGCGGAGCCGCAGCGCCGGGCTGTCCCGCCCCCGCCGGAGCCCCGCGCCGCCGCCCGGCGGCGGGAGCGGCCCCCATGGACTTCTACGAGGCGCACCCCTCCGGCAAGGTGGATTTCGGCAGGTAAGGGGGTCGACCGCCGGCAGCGAGCCGCCGAGGAGGGCCCTCGGTCAGCTCGGCTGCGGCTGCTTCGCGCTGCGCGAAGCCGGGTGCTCGGAGACTTAAAACTAATCGGAACGCGGCTTTTCTCTGAGTTGGTGGTGTTGAACGCTGAGGTACCTTCTCCAGGCTGATCCCCTGCTGTGTCTAGCGCCTTGGGTCAGTTTCTACACTGCTCACCGTGTCCGTCTGGAGACGGTGGCCGTGGGCACCGTAAACCCGTAGAAAGTGGGATAGCTCTGAAGTGATTTGAAGAACCGATTTTATAAAATTATACAGCGTCTTGAATGATGGGTGACTCAAATGCGCTCATTTCCTAGGGAAAGCATCGGCCTTTTACCACAGTGGGCTGGGGTTTTTTTTACCCTATTACTTCTTAGGAACAGGACTGTAACGTGGCAGCTCCCTGGGTTCACGCTGTGGTTGCGATTTTTCATATGTTTTTTAACTCCAGTGACACTTAATGGATGAGGCCGTAGCGATTTAGGTGCGTGCGCTTTGCTTCCCGGGCGTGTAGAAGCTGGCGCAAGAACCCTCTGCTGCCTCAGCGTTACAGGCGTGCGCTGTGCAGGACCAGGTGTAGAGCGCGTTGTGGCTGAAGATCTCAGCATCTGGAGTTGAATTGCACGCGGAGGGAGAGAAAGGGAGGGTTTGGGATCGGCAGAGTAGGAAGGAATAGTTGCTGTGACGTGAACAGACAGCGCTGTGTGCTGTTGGATCGCCTGGGCAAAGAGAGGGTATCCTCTCTCTCTAATATTCTTCTGCTTCCATGGTGCTCACGCAGAAAATAAAACTTAGGGGTTATTAAAAACTGCAGTGAGAATCTTACTTCCAGCCTTTGCTGGAGATGTCTGCTGCTTTGTGAGCAGATCCACGTGCCAGTACTGTTGAAACCTAAAACTCAGGGAAAACAAACGTTTGCCTTCTCTTATTAATACGTTCTCGTTTTCCTGAAAGAAGCTGTAGCTCTGTTAAGGGATTGAGCTTCTGCCAAAGCCCGCGCTCCTCTTGATAAAGCTGGAGATCGTTCTTGATAGGCTGCGTTTAGAGGGGTGGGTTACCTGCAGGGCAACGCGCGTTGTCTTTAGATGTCGCAATCACAACGAAATCCCCCACAAGTACTTTTTGCATTTGCTACGTTTCTGGTTTAGCGGCTGCCTTACTCCTCAGTACTTTCGGTGGTGCCTTGGTTCTCTCTTTCCATGTGAGCACTGTGTTGCTGGAGGGAATCGGCTTAGTGGTCTTGTGAGTGCCAGCAAGGCTGACTTAGCCCTTCAGCCTGGCAGGGGTGGATCAGATGAGTTGCACCCGGGATACTTCAGCTGCCTTGTTCTTTGCAAGGGACTTTGACTGCGGGATTCACCCCGTTTGATGACGGGTGTTTGAGGTTTCCTTTAGCACGTTGTACGAAGAGTAGGAGCTCGTGCCACCTCCCTCAAAGCAATTCAGCTTTGTTTTGTGCTGATCGCCTGACTGGTAGAAAGCGGCTGTCCTCCATACCAGAGGTGCCTGCGTTTTGGTGGCTGCGTCAGCGTGTACGCAAATATGTACGGAGACCTAAAGAAAGGGCTTGGTACAAGAGCTTGTCTTTTTTTGTTGTCGTTGTCTTTGTTTGCTTTTTTTATTTTTTTTTTTCAACGGCATAATATTGATTTATAGCCACAAAGTGCTCTTACAAGCCCTGGAAACTCCCACTCGCATTAAGTGTCTTCAGCTCGGCCAAGCTGTCCCATCCGAGCTCAGCTCGCAGGCTCCTTGTGTAACTGATAAAGGATCCGGCACGTAATTTGCAAACTGCTTTGCAATCTTTTTGGTGTAGAAGGTGGTGATAAATGTAGGATACTGTTCAGCTGATTATAGTGATTAGAGTATTTCACAACTTCTTTTATTTCACAACTTTTTGTAGGATATTTCAATCTGTGAATGCATCTGGGTAAATGGATGAAAAGAATGCTTATCTACCAGGGAGGGGTGTGAAGGTGGTGGGGAACTGCTTTGTGGGCTTTGGCACTTTTAAAAATAGTTATTTAATTGAAATTATTGCCAGCTTATTTAAATCGACTTTGGGCTTATTAAATAAAATTAAAAAGCCTCCTTTCTCTCCCCACCACTCTGCAGTAAGCTAATGTTAGCTTGCACTGGGAGGAAAGATGTTTGGACTGGTTTAAAAGTCAGACTTGCACAGCATTAGCTTGAACTGCCTTGAAAGATGAAGCGTGTTATTTTACCTATAGAACCAAACTATATGAAGTTGCCTAAGCTGGTAGGACAGCATTTTCAACAGGTGTCCCACTTTCACTTGTTGGCAGAAGGTCTCAATTGTCTTGAAGCTTTCTCGGACTCGGCAATCTCAAAATGGTCAGAGTAAATATAATTTATTTTTTTTCTTGGTCATCTGTTGAGGATGTTTCAAACTACTGACATGGATTATTTCAACAGTAACCAGGCAGTAAGTCTTTTGGCTTGCCTTGTCATAAAAAAAATCACTGCCAAAATGATTTGAGGTCCCTTTGACCAGTTTCTCTGTCTAGCCGCTAACTAATCAGCAGCTTCTAAGGGGTGTTTTCAGATATACTGTGAGGGAAGACACCTTTGGAAAGCTCTTGGGGAAAGAGATGTTTCATTAATTCATATTTTCTAGTTTCACATGGGAATTGGAGCAGGTTGTGACTTAGTAGTATTATGTCTGATATGCTGGAGTTTTTGTAGTTGGTAAGCCAGTAAGCACGTGCGACTCTTTCTGGGTTTGGTTCAGACCATGAGCAGGTCAGTTGGGAGCTTACACGGCTTTGTCTTTTTATATAGGCCGGTGTAATCCAGCTGAGTTTGGTCAAATTAATCCAGATTTACACTGAGCATGAGTGAGATCAGAATTAGGTTTCTGGGCTTTGTGTGTTGACTAATCCTCGCAGTGCACTGAATCAGAGTCTGAACCCTGTGAAACTGGGGCAGCTAATTTTCAAGAACTTGAGGAATGTTTTTCATGTGTTTCTAACAGGTGCCTTTTTTTCCTTCTTTTTTTTTTTTAATGATTCAAGTAAAAGACCCGTGTTGGTTCTTCAGAATGACTCTCTCTACTCTCAGAGACGTCCTTACACCAATGAAGATGAGGCCTGGAAAACCTTTCTTGAAAATCCCCTTACAGCAGCTACCAAAGCTATGATGAGCATCAATGGTGATGAAGACAGCGCAGCTGCCCTTGGACTGCTGTATGATTACTACAAGGTAGATTGGTGTGGGTACGCTCTGGCAGCAACTGGAACTCTTGTTCCACCTGTGGAAAAGGTGTCCTTTGCTAGAGGATTTTACAGAAACTATGAATAGATCATGAGGACTTTAAACTATGTGGTTTTTAAATGGGGGAAAAATAAAACAAAATCCATGTCACTTTTTCTGAAAATTGGGGTTTTTTTAGCTCAGTAAAATAAGATCCCCTGGATCTTAATGTAATGGGTCAAAAGCTTTGGTAGGACATTGCCTGTTGACTCCAGGTTCTGCAAGGGGCCATGTATTATAGAAGTAGTCTTGAAGAATGAGAGACTTTGGCAGCATGTCCCTGTCTGAATGTAAATACGCACATGGAGAATGAAACTTCTGTCCTTCTGCTCATGGGATCCCTATTCTGGTGGGACCATTGGCTTTTGCTGGGGCTTCTGTGTGTTACCTGAGTCTCGGGTGATAAGCTACAAGAACAGCTTTCTGGTGGTGTGTGGGGTGGAAGTGTCCACCTGAAGGAGTTGCTGTCTGCATCCCTCTAACCTTCTCTGAGCTTCGGCTCCTGTAATCTGCTAATCCTTTGGCAACTGTGGTTGTCTTCCCCAGTGTTGACAGTCTTGAGACGACATGTGCCTTCCTAGGTGCTCAGCTGAACACACAGTCACACAAGTAACCTTCTGGTTTGCATGGTATATGTTTTGCTGAGCTTTCCTAAATACTAGAAGTCTAAGCCAGGGTAGTTGTCTCCAGTCCAAGTCAGTGGAGACCAGCAGGCATTTCCAGGCAAGGAGGCGTCCTGCTCGTGTTAGATGCCTGCGTTAGGGTGGCCTGGCTCACTGGGTGGAGATGCCTGTTTTATCTTTGCTGAGCGTGCAGGGAGGCCAGGAGGCTGACTTGGCTCTCATGCCTGATGCTTTGGATAGTGTCTTTTTAGCAGTAGTGAGTGCAATTGCCAGCCTCCTTATGATCCTCAAGTATGAGGTTGCTTTGCACATACAAAATCCTTGCCTGCCTTTTTAAGAGTTGAACATGTCTTGCATATCAAAATATTCTTGTAATGCTTAATATGGAGATTAGCGCTTCAGACACACACGACAAAATGCCCCAGACTCACTGATGTGGATGTGATTCAGCTGGTTTTGTGAGAAAACTGGCTTTCTGCTTTGTGCCCGTGCTTGCTAGGCTTTGGGGAAAAAACCCAACACTTCCACCAGAACAACTTTAATCCACAAAATCAATTTTGATTTCTAAACCTGCAGATTACAAAGAGAATGTTGATGTTGATCCTTCACGCTTGGCAAAGCAGAAGGGATTTGCAGTGCATTAATGTCTAATTCAGGGTTTCCTCTTATGTTTGGGTGTCAGTGGGTGTACAGAAAAATCAGTGGAAGAACAGGTATGCTGCACACTTGAGTGAAGCAAAATCGTTAAGAGGTTGACAGATTTATTGAGGGCTGTTATGAAGTAATGCTGAAGGGAAGATGTCTAGGCTTTTCCAGTACACCCCCCCTTGCAATATTAAAGGCAGATGATAAAAAACAAAACCAAAAAACCAACAAAAACCAACCAACCACAAAAAAAACCGAAACAGCAAAACCAAAAAAAACCCAAACCAAAACAGCCAAACAAATAAAAAAAAACCCAAAGAAGTTCAAGTTTTCTTGCATTTGACTAACGGCTCTCCCAGTAGCTCAACTGTGGTTAGTAAGGCCTTGCAGGGGGGGAAAAAAAAATATCCAAATCTAGAGCTCTGGAGTGTTGGCCAAATGCAGCATGGAAGACCCTTGTTCTTCAGTGATTAGTTAGTGTTGACTTCCTAGCAGTCTCCAGGTAGAGGTTCTCCAAATTTTGCTGTTTACCGTGGAAAATCCAACAATGTTGGTGTTATTGGAGATTCCAGGTTGTGTGGAAGAGGTTTTAGTTGGGGGCTGTTGAAAGTTGTATGGTGTTTCTGCTGGTGTGTGGTCAGGCTTCGAGTAGAGCAATGGTTCTCTGCATTGCACCCAAGCTGGCAAATGTGGGTGCTACCTGAGCAGGCTTCAGTGAAGGAAGGTGGTGGGAGTTTATTCCTTATGCCAGGAGGTGTGTGCTTTGCTTGCTCAGGAGGCATGTTGAGGGTGTCAAAAGTCCTGGATACCATGTGTGGGTTTCCAGAGGAACATGCATGGACTTGCTGCGCAGCCATGGGGACCTGAGCACCACAGGCTTGTGACAGTGATGGCACAAGCTCTTCGGGGTGCTGGCTGCGTGCTCCAGTCAACTGAGCCACCGCACATCCAAGAGTTCACCTTTTTGCCTTGGCCTTGCAGCACAGCCAGGTAAATGGCACATGCCTGTGTGTGGACAAGGTGGTTTGTGTGATTAGTGTTGTTGTATGTGGTGTTTTCAGGACAAATGATGTCATAAAACATGAGGAATGGTACTGAGCCCTCTTAAATCAAGAGCGCTGGTGGTTACCTTTCCGTTCATAGAACAGTTAATACAGCTTGGGCCAGTGTGTTGTACATGGCTATGAGAAAGGTAAAAGGAGAACCTTGAATGGTCTTTGAAGAACTGGCCTAGAGAGCGCCTGTTCTTGGGGAAGGGCTGTGGAACAGTGTCCTTTCTCAAGCCTTGAGCTCACCCAGCAATGTGAACCCTGCCAGCCTGTAGAGGAGAAAACCCGCACTGACAGTGCAGACCTTGGTGGGTTTCCTCCTGGTCTTGCTCACCTCAGTGCTGGTGGTCCAGCCACAGTCAGGGATTGCCAGTGTTCTGCACCACCTGGTTCTGCACCTGGATCTCCCACCACCTAGTGCTGGTAGGAGCCCAGGGCTGGCTCAGCTGGCCAGGTTGACTACACAGGGTTCTGTGGGGCATTGCTTGGGGTGGGCTTGGTGTCCCAGAGCTGTGCAAACACTGGTCAAGCTGTAATGCTAATAATGGCTGGTATCAGAATGTGATGCTCTCTTAATTGGACCAAATGGCTGTTTTGAGGACCTAATTTTTGTGTGTGTGAATAAGAATGCAATTACAGTATGTCCTGTATTTCCCAGGTTCCAAGGGAGAGGAGATCCTCAACAGCTAAACCAGAGGTAGAACATCCTGACCAAGACCATAGCAAAAGGTGATTTATTTTTTTTATTTATTTTTTTGTTAGTGTGTGTCCACTTCCCTCCCTTCCCTCCTAAGACCACCAAAGCTACTGAAGGAAGAGAACCTGCTGTGCCGCAGTGTTGGTCTGGAAGGGAGAACTTGTTTGCTTTTACTCTGTGCCCCAAATTCCTGTGCTGTCTCAGAAACAGGATGGGGATTGGATCATGATGCAGAAAACTGAGGCCCAAACTACTTCTCATCACCATCCATCTGCTTGCTATCTACTGGTGTCATAAAGTCAGCATAACAAAACCTGCTCTTTTTAGCGCTAGGCACAGCCTGGTAGCACAGGCACCCCTTTCCGAGGCCGTGGAGGTGACTGGTTACCCTTTTATTTTTGCATGCAGTTGCCTCAGTTACTCACTGCTCATTTTGTTCTTGGACACCAGTAGCATTGTTTCTTTGTGAATGGGCTGATAGGGAAGGACTTCAGAGTGCTTGTGATTTAGTTTTGGTTTTGTATTGTTTGTGGACTTCTTTTGTATCCTGTGGAACTCCTTTCTTTCTTCCTCTTCCTGCCCTCCCTTTCTTGTGCCTCCCAAGCAGAAGATGGTACTGATTAAGTAGGTATTATGAATGTGAGGTTCATGAAGCCAGGCTTCCACTCATACCATCCTCTTCCTTTGGACAGACTAGGATGGTTTAAGAACTTGAGGTGAGGTTTTTGTGGTCTGGCTGAGCTGATGGAACAACCCATTGTTGAGAAGAGCAGTCTGTTTCCCAGCCATGTGTTCCCACTGCTCCCCTTAAACCAGCTCTGGTCTTCCACTAACCCATAACCTAGGAAAAAAAAAAAGTGTCTAGTCTTCTGCCAGTGGAACAAGCTGAACTGGCTCACCAAGGGGATGGGGGAAAATCAGAATTGGTGCAAAGGAGAGGGCAGGACCATATTGTGGGGAGGGAGAAAGGGAGGTCAGGCTTAGTGGCTACCAGCTATGAGGTCAGCTCAGCCACAGATCGCAGTGTTGTCCTGGCTGAAATGAGTCTGGTGGGGTGGAGTGTGGGAGGTTATGCAAACCACTCTCGGGAGTCTGTGTGGATTTTCTCAGGGGTTTGTGCACGAGGCGGGGGGTGTGATTTCACTATTAGTGCCGCCTGTGTGGCACACAGTCCGAGGGCAGAGGAGCAGCAACCTTGCTCTTGGTCCTTCTCCATCCACCAAAGAGCAGTTTAATGAAGCCTCTGTGTGCTGATGTGTGATGGGAATGGCCTCAAAATCCTTAGTTCTGGACTGCTGCTTTCCAGGCAGTGAGAGACTGGGCAGTGAGAGACTGGGTCGTGAACCCTCACGTTTTGCTCCAGGGTGATTCATCTCCAAGGCAGAGTTGCACACAGTAGACGAGGAGTTTTTTTGAATGAGTTTCTCAGCTTTTTCAGGTTAGAATTGAGCTGTGCTGCACAAGCAGAGAAGTTGGTGTCTGCTGTCCTTGTCCAGAAGGCTGAGAAATATTTCTAGCTCTTGTTCAATGAGAAAATGAGATGTATAATTTACACCTTTTCTTTTTTTGTCTTTTAAGGAACAGCATCCCAAATGTAACGGAACAGTCACTTATTTCTGCTGGGGAAAATAGAGTCCAGGTTCTGAAAAATGTGCCTTTCAATATCGTGCTTCCACACACCCCCCAGATGGGCATGGACAAGAGAGGCCACCTTACAACCCCTGACACAACAGTCACCGTTTCAATTGCCACGATGCCCACCCATTCCATCAAAACGGAGACACAGCCCCATGGCTTTGCAGTGGGCATCCCACCAAGTGTCTACCACCCCGAGCCCCCCGAGCGGGTGGTGGTCTTCGACAGGAACCTCAATCCCGACCAGTTCAGTTCCAACACCCAGCCTCAAAACTCCCAGAGGCGAACACCAGACTCCACCTTCTCAGAGACTTTCAAGGAGGGTGTGCAAGAGGTACTAAGAGAGGCGTGTGTGTGTGTCTTGAACTGGACAGAGGGAGATTGTGTCCTGTCTTTAATTGTTCTTGTTGCATGAGCCAGAAATCTATCTAGTGATTTAGGAATGGAAGACTTTCTCAGAAAGGTGCATAATTTAGTAAATAAAACCTTCACAACATGAAATCCTTAGCGAAAACAAATGACTGATCTTACCAGTGACAGAGCCTTTGTCTTGCAGAAATGTGGCAATTGTTTTCTTGATCCCCAGCAATGGGCCAAGTTTTGCAAGAGCTCAGCACTCCACAGTGCCTTTGCAAGTACTGAAGCGAAGTGACTGTCTGAGCCTCTTTACTGCCAGTTTCTAGGCGTGGTGTGTGTCAGTGGAAAACAGTTGGTTTATTTAGGGGCCTTGAGTGAGACTTAAACCTGGATGAAAATCTGTGTGTCTTGTTTTGTGGCACCAGCTGAAAACAACAGTGTAACTGTGTTTTGATTTTTTTTAAGCCAGACTTCAAGGAACGGTGTAGCTATGCCCTTGATTTGAGATTTGCAAAAGCTTTATAATGTTGCCCTAAGCTGACTCAGAAGTCTTGTGAGATTGTTGTGCTTAGTTGACACCCAAGAGTTTTGGATTAAAACTCTGCTCAATTGTCCTGTTTGTACAGACCAAAAATCAGTTATCTGATGATCACTTTGCCTGCCAGAAATTCTGTGGTAGCAAGTATCTGTTTAATCTTGAATTTTTCTTGTTGCTGCTGTGTTAATTGTTGTGTTGTTTTGTGTCTACTCCAGGTTTTCTTTCCTACTGAACTGAATCTCCGGATGGCTAATATGAATTCAGAAGATTATGTTTTTGACAGCATTTCTGGGTAATGTTTTAAGGCCTCCGTTTGCCCGTGTCCTCCTATTCTCTTAACAGTTGTTCACAAGCAAGGAGTACAGCTCATGCTTTTCTGTGCTGAGTCTCTGTCAGGCACTGGGGGGGATTGTGACTCTCAAAACCACAGCAGTGTTTTGAGTTTTGTAGTCAGTCTTCCCTGTATCTTTAGAGAAAACTACCTGCAGATTTGGAAATACTACCTGGTTTCAGCTGCTGTCCTTGAACCAACTCCCAGCCCTATGGGAAGATGCAGTGCTGTCAGCCAGCTCTGCAGTGGTCTTGGAGTTGGCTTCCAGTTGTGTCCCTCTCCCTGGCCTGCTTGCTTTGTTCTTTCCTTGCTGGAAATCTACAGCAGAAATAGGTACCATGAAAATCATCTGAATTCTGAGGGAGGGGAATAAACTGGTTGGTTGATTAGTTGCAGTTTACCAGGAGGGAGGAGAAGACCGTGGCCACTGAATGGCGTCTTAGGTTGTGAATTTCATTTAATTGTTCATAAGATACTTTTCTGTTCCATGAGAGCAGCTTGCTGCTCTTAGCCTGAATAGGGAGCTTCCAGTCTTGTCATCTGCTGTCTTGGGATTTAGCTTGCCAAGAACTTCTTTTAAATGTTCATTCAAGAAGGAAATCTATGAAAAAGGGGCTCATCTTGTTTTCCAACTTTCTTGCCTGTTGATGGCTTAGTGAGTCAACTAACGGCTTTGGAATTTCTCCAAATGAAATGTGGAACATTTAATCGGCTTTCCAGGAAAATGCCTTAGCAATCACTGCCCTCTTTGCTCCGTAGGAATAACTTTGAGTACACTCTGGAAGCTTCCAAGTCTCTCCGACAGAAGCCTGGGGACAGCACAATGACTTACCTGAATAAAGGTCAGTTTTACCCGATCACGCTGAAAGAAGTCAGCAGCAGTGAAGGAATTCATCACCCCATCAGTAAAGTCCGAGTGAGTGGCAGCTCTTGCGGTATCTGGGGAACGAGGGTGTGTTCAGTGGTAGCCTTAAACTCTCCCAAAGTGCACTAATCTAACCCAGAGCATCGGCACGAAGGCCGCCTTACCCGCTTGCTTACGTCGGTGTTCGTTCCTTTGCTGTCCACCTACTTCCAGACCAACCCGTCTTGGCTCAGTCTGTTAAGAAGTGGTGTCAGCACTTGTGTAAAGGTGATGCAACACCTGGAATGAGATCCTTGAACTCCAGTTAGGAGAGCATTTCTGCTCAGCTCTGTTGATGACCCAGAAAGCGCTGCTGTCTGCCTTCCTGTTTGGCAGCGGTGTGCCAGGTATACGGAACTGGGTCCACTTGGAAAGCCTGAAGCAGAAAACTTGATACCAATGAGAACTTCCAAAACAAATGTACTCTGGTCTTTTCTCTTTCATATGTTGGTGTTTTGTTGTTTGTTTGTGGGGCTTTGTTTTGTTCGTTTAATTTTTATATATATATATATATATATATATATATATATATAATCTTGCCCCCTCTCCTTTCAGAGTGTCATCATGGTTGTGTTTGCTGAAGACAAAACAAGGGAAGATCAGCTCAGGCACTGGAAATACTGGCACTCAAGACAGCACACGGCCAAACAAAGGTGCATTGACATAGGTAAGGAACACTCTCGCTGCTGATGTCAAACTCCAAACCTAATTCCTTGGCAAGGTTTGTTTTTCTGCTAAAGCTTTGTTATTTTAAGGAACCTTTGCATCACACTCTGTGCTATCTATTAGCTTTGCTGGAAGCTCAGAGAGCTTTTGATTGCTTGGAGCTAATGCTGTAATTTTTAGGACTCCTTAAAGAGGCTGATTTTTTGAAGGATTTTGGTTGGTGAGCAGGCTGAGTTTAGGGTTTTGCATTGAGAGATCTAACACCCCGCTCCAAACTACAGTTGTTTTGTCATGTCCTGGTGCTTGCTGCTAAATTGCAAGTTAGAGACTCTGTGGCCGTGCTAAATATTGTGTTTCTTCAAAGGCCGAGATCCTTGTAGAAATACCTTGAGACTAATGATCCTCCTTCCCACAGCTTTGCTCACAACTGGTCTTTGCTACACATAAAAAAAGAAAACACTGCAAATTTCCACTTGCCTCCAGACAAGGCCGGGGCTGGCTGGCTTCCAGCCTCCTCTGGCTGAAGGCTGGGTCGTACTCCTCATCCCTTCCTTCTGTGAATAAAAGCAGGGATTAATCACTCAGCACTTCAAGCAGACGCGCATGCAAATCTTTGTTTGTTATTGAAGGAGTTTTATTGAGAGCTTGTGCCCTTGCTGTACAGGGCTGACTTTCCCGCACATAGCACGTTCTGGCCCAGGACATGTGATATTTGGGATGTCTGCCTTTCTCACTGGAGTTTTCTAGGTTGGAATAGCTGCTGAGTCCCTTTCTCCTCCTCCCTCCTGTGTGTTGTTCTGTTGCGGGTTTTTTTTTGGTTTTGAGAGCCATTTCCAGCCTTTTTAAAGATCCATTCTTAAGTCCAGTTCAGCTTCCTTTGCCCCCAAAGGGGCTGCTAAGCCGCTGCCCTTTGTGACTGCTTTGTGTGATGTTACTGCCTCTTCCTCTCCCTCATGCATCCTTCTTTCTAACAGCTGACTACAAGGAGAGCTTCAACACCATCAGTAACATCGAGGAGATTGCGTACAATGCCATATCCTTCACTTGGGACATCAACGAGGAAGCAAAGGTGTGTGAGTGACTACGGTTATATTTCCTGTCCTTTTAGCAGATTCGGGGGAGGGGGGAGGGGAAGGGTGTGTGGCCTACCTGGTGATTAGCATGTAACAAGTTTGTTTACACTCTTATATTAGGCAAAACCTTCTGGCTATTTCTTAAGAGGGTTGCGCACAACCTCGGAGAGCTCTGCAACTGCTTTAAGGTTCTTGGCAGGACTGCCTGCCTGACAGACAAGTACTGACAAAAGGAAGCTCCCAGGGTTTCCATGGCAGATGAAGTGGTGCGGGAGGTGTGATGGAGCAGAGCTGGGCTTGGCAGTGAGCACAGTCTCCTGGAGGATCCCCGCGGGAGGTGGGGGGGCAGCTGAGGAGGGAGTTAAGGTGGCAATGGGCTTGCCTTTAGCAGAAGGGGGGGAATAGCTGCTGCTGTTGAGCTCCCAAAGTGTGCGTTGCTGAAACTGCGGATCTCGATGCCTGGTGACCTGTTTCAAGCTTGAGCAGCCTCTTGGTGAACTCCAGTTTGATCTTTTTTTCAGAAATGTGGGCCCTACAGTAGGTGCCTAAGTACAGGCAGCTTCCCCAGCTAGTAGCTAACTGCAGCTCTTTGAAGCCACTCCAGCTTTTGAAAAAGGCCTGTGTGTCTTCTGTGTGCAAGGACAGCAGCTTGGAGTGGACTCGCCTCAGTTCCAAAGGCATTTCCCACCTTGGTACTGGAGTCAAAGTGCAGGAGTTTTCATTGGAGAGCTTCATTACTGCCTGGGTTTTCATTAAAACTGGGAATGGTTTCCTTCAATATTTGAAGACTGGCTTTTTCCTTTCTAGCACATTATTTCCTAGTTGCCAGCACCGTGGAGAAAACTCCCTATGGCTGCAGGGAGCCGTGTGTGGGGAGAGCCTGGCTTGGGGGACACGGGAGCTCTCAGCAGAGAATGCAAAGGTCCTTCTCTGGAGCTGTGTGTGCCACTAGGCTCTGCAGGAGGCACAAGGGGTGGTGTCACTGCACAGAGCTCACTGTCACCACAAGCTTTACTCTGTGCTGTACAAGGGCTTGGGAGGAAAGTGACAGGGAGAGGTATGGGGGCTGCTGTTGGGTGTCAGCTCTCTGGGAGAAGTTGGGAATGCTTGGCAGGCAGCAGCGAGGAGATGTGTTTGTGTGTGTGTGTGTGTGTGTGTGTGCTGCTGCTGAAAGTGCTTCCTTGCAGCACGTGTGGCGTTACTTGTGAGGCTGGTGTTGGGTTCCAGGCTTCCTTCTTCACCGGATTCAGCTTCAGTGGGGTTGAGAGGGCTGGCAGGGAGAGCCTTACCTGCTGGAGGGTGCTGAAAGGCTGACATGAGTTTGGAAGCGTAAAGCACTCCACCACATGAGCAAGCAGGTGAAGCTTCAGAAGGACTGTCAAAGGGAGGCAGTAAGTATTCCTGACATGTTATCCTGTTGCCACAGCCAGTCTGACATTCAAGGAACCTGGGTAATCAGTGTCTGCACAGTACTTGAGGGCTTAGGATTTGCAGGCAGGGATGGATCATGCAGATAGAGCAATGATTTCAGGTCACCAAGGAATTGGAAGCCCTTTGCAGCTCTGCAGCTGCCTCTCTGTTGGCTGAGTCACCCTCCAGCAGTAGGGATGGACTGCTAACCCAGGAGTAGGGCTTAGAGCTGGTTCTGAGAAACCCAGGGCTGCCCCAATGAAAGCCACCCCCCTTTCCCACCAGGTGACAGAGCCCAGCCCTATGAAGCAGATGATTATTGTCCAGGTACTCTACAGACCCCTGAATGAGTAGTTTCAGTCTATAGTGAAATTGCCAGTAGCAGCTTGAAAAGGTCAAAGGATCCTCATCTTGGTACTTAAGCTCAGGGTGTTTTTGGCAAGTGCTCCGTGTGTTTAAGCATCCATTTAACTTTTTTTCCTGAGTGGATGCAGTTTTTCAATGGCTGGATTTCTCACTAGTAGAGTTACAGTTCTTTCTCAACTCTTATGATCTTATCAGGAGATGCCTGAGCCAATTTCAACAATTCTTATTGCATGGTTCATTTACCTTGCATGCTCTTTCTCTCTCATTTTCTTTTTTTTTTTCCCCTTATATATTGCCTGCCCTCAACAATACTCTTGGAAGTATATGAAGAGAGTTGAGTTTTTGATGCTACAGAAAGTCCTCCACAGTAATAAATACAGTGTCCTATGTTTAATAACAGCAGCAGTGGTGCATAGATGGTATGTTTATCCAGCCAGCAAGCCTTGATTATTAGAAATTTGCTTCCTGAGCCCTGGAGTTACCTGGACCAGAGCCAGGTAATTCTTCTGGGGTTGCTGCTTCTCCTGTTTCCCTCATGCTCTCAGTTTGCTGTGGGAATGATTTGATCCTGTGCAGCAGTGTCAAATGGCAGGCGATGAGGCTCTGGGGCTTCTGATGTAATTCCTCATTTAGGCACCTAGGGCACTGGGTACGTGTCGGATTTAAGGGAGAAACAGCATGTTATTACCATTGGTTGCCCCTAGCAGATCTGGGACCAGGTACTTCTTGTGCTAGCCCTCATTGTGGGGATGTACAGGGGTATTGGACCTTTGCCGCTTTCTCTGTGCAGGAGGTTGTCACCTGCCTTGAGTGCAGTTTGCCAATCCCCTCGGGGCACTTCAGCTTTCTGGTGAAGAAACACAGGGTTTGGGTGACAGTCATGTGTTCACTCTGGAGCAAGGGAAATGTGTGGGTTTTTCAGCTGTGGAGTTGGGGAATGGAAAGAATGTTTGAGATGCTCACAGCAACCAGTATTTCCCAGCTGCATTGTGCTGGGATTGCTGGGGCTTTGGATGCTGGACACAGCAGGCAGGTCTGGCTCTGCATGGCTGAAGTTATCACCTAGCTGGTCGCATTGGTGCGCTGTTTGTTAGCCCATGGTGTAGAAACCAGGAGTGTTTCATGCATGACAGACACTTCCCACTCTGCCACTAGACAGTGTTTGCGGATTTCTGAGTAAATGCTGTGTGCTGCTTCCTGGCAGCTCCTCTCTGCCCTCTTCTGTTGCTTTGGGACATCACAGGAGGTGCTGGAAGTGCCCACTTTGTGGAATAGAGATGGGTTAAGTATTCTCTGAGTGTTCAAGCTGGAAAAGGATCCAGGACCCAAAGCCTCCTCGCTCTGAGACAGTGAAGGGAGTCAAGGGTGTGGAGGAATAGACAAACTGCCCCAAAGTGGCTGCTTCTGAGACTGGAAGGAGATTGAGGACAGGGTGGAAAGATTGACAGGAGACACTGCGGAATGGGGAAGTGGTGATTCTGGTGGGTTGTCAGTCCTATCCGTGTTAAAGGTGGGATCTGACCCCACCACTTGACGGATCAGGGGAGGGGAAGAATTGGATGAGGAGGCAATCGTACTTTGTGAGGAGGAGTGGGGAGTTGGTGAACTGTGGAAATTAGTTGATAAACTGAGTTGTTGAATTGGATATTTAGGAAAGCCAGCACAGCTACTCAGTCAGGAGCCATCCTGGTTGGGTGGGAGTGTAGTCCGATGAGTCTGACAAAGATGTGTAGCTGATACACTCACTTGCGTGCAACAGGTGATGCTGGAGTTACCCTGAGGCTTGTGGAGACTTCAAACAGTTTCCCACCCTGTCCTGGATGTCTGCCTTGTTGGGCAGACAGTTGAGGTGGGGTTCTCCTGCAAAGAGCTTTTAAATGTCTGAACACAAGCTCGTCATCTTTGATTTATATGACTTCATTAGGGATGGAGTGTCTGGAGCTGGGATGGAACTTTCTCTGGAGATGCCTGCCCCTCCTTGCTGACTGAGCAGGCTTGGGCATCTTTAAAATCGGAGGATTTTGAAGGTAGGGAAGAAGAATCCTGTCCTTGCAGCCCTTTTTTACCTCCCTACGTCAATCAGGAGAAGCGTTTATAGGTTCAGGTCATGAGATTTTTAGACTGGGAACCATCTCTTTCCATGTTTGTATGGTGTCCAGTTCTCCTTCTCTTGATTGGTGCCCATGAGAGACCTTTTAGTGAAAACTGCCCCTCCGTGCATGGTTAACTGAATGTTTCTTTCGAGTGTTTCCTGCTACTCTTCCTAACGCTGTGTTACTCGTTAGGCTGTGAAGCAAATTCTCTATCCCTTAACTTTGGCCTGGGGACATGGCCTTCTCTCAGGTGCCTGGCAGTTGAACAATCTGGACAGATCGGTTTCCCCAGGGTTAACTGGCTTTGCTGGATCCCGCTTTGCTCAAATCCTGTCTGAGCTCCTGCCTGATGGAGTGGGAGGGCTGGGGCCTTGTGTCTGAGCAGGGCAAGTTGTTGTCTACATGATGATGGCAAAGAGTCTATATACCCCATTTTTGTAGTCCCAGTAGTGCAAGTACCCTGCTGTTGTGCTGGGGCACCCCTCCGTGCTTACCAACAGGTCATCTCTGAAAGAAATGT
This sequence comes from Actenoides hombroni, assembly GCA_024336885.1. Lineage (NCBI taxonomy): Eukaryota > Metazoa > Chordata > Aves > Coraciiformes > Alcedinidae > Actenoides > Actenoides hombroni. Next base: position 3,071,543 of record WUAM01000164.1, on the reverse strand, counting down.
AGCATTGCTTCCAGCAGCTCCCAGACAAGGGCCCCCATGGAGGTCTTATGTCTGGCTTGCTTTAGGCTGGATGGTGGGACTGGAGCCAAAAATGATGTCACTGCACATTAAGGGCTCTATTGTCCTCCCACTCCTTCCCTCGAAAAAAAGAAAAGGCATTGTAAGCCAGATGCTCTGTGTGAAAAGACCCTTTCTACTAGAACGGGGTAGGTGGGGAGGGTGTAACAGGGACATTAAGAGCTGGAGAATATTGTGGTAGAGCTTTTTGCTGTCATTCCACCAAAAGGAGGGTGCTGTGATATCTCTTCAGTGACACCTTCAATGGCAGAGCAATTAATGTTGGGGAGGTGGGGGAGGGGGTGTTGTTGTTGTTGTTTGATTGTTGTTGTTTGTTGCTTGTAGTTTGGGGTTTTTTTTGTCCAAGAAAAGTGGAATGGTTCTGTATTAGAGTAACTAGAAGCTAATTTGGGTTGAACTTTTGAAATAGCAGATTGGGCGATGAGGGTGGTCTTCTGGCATAGCCTCATGTGTTTTGACTGCATTTCTTGGGCAGGATTTTTTGTTCAGATGAGCTCAGTTTTTGGAGAGGGTGGATCCCTTGCTAGAACTCGAAGTAAGGCTGGGCTGTACACCAGTGATTTATTTTAAGAGTTTATTCTAGCATAATCCTCACTTTAAGAAGAATTTCAACTGTTTTTGATTGATGAATATTGCAGCATTTATATGGATGCCATTGTAATGAAACAGCAGTCATATGCCTCATTAAAGAAGGTGTTGCCACCTTCAGCGGCATTGAGGAGGTACAGGTTTGGCTAGTTGGAAATGAAACTATGAAATGTGATGAGTCAAACATACTTAAAGCAAAGAGATTGGTTTGAAGCCAAGGCTACAGACCACAAGTACTTTGAGGCACAAGTACACACAGCCTTTGGAGCAGTGACATAGGAAAGTCACAGCGAGTATTGCTTCCCCACCTCTTCACTCAGACCTCTCCCTACTATGTCCTGGGTTTTCTTAGAAACAAGCATGTGTGTTGCCCTTGATTTCTAGCACTGCAAATTAGAAGCAGGTTTTCAACATGGAGTTTTTCTTCAGAACTTGGTGTCCCAAAGTCCACCATCTGTCTGGTCTTCCAACCAGCTACGGAGCTCACGATGTGCTTCCGAAAGCTGGAAGAATAATGTTCCTGAAGCTAGCTCTACAGAGAAAACTGGGAGGTGACTTTTTTCCTTTTCATTCCATTCATACCTGATGGCAAAACCTCCTTTTCAGCCATGTTTGTGAACTTTTTGTTCAAGTTATTTGGTGGGTGGGTTGGGTTTTTTGCTTGTTTGTGGGTTTTGGGGTGGTTTGAGGTTTGGTTGGTTTTTTCAACATAGTGCCAATTTTTTTATTTTATTTTTTTTTTCCAAATTGCTGCTTTTACTTTCTTTCCAACCAATCCACCAAAAGCTGACACCTGGCCCTGCACCTTTATCTTATCAGAGCATGGGGTGGAAGGAAGCACCAGTAGCAGTGGGAACCTCTATCCAGGGGTTTCCCACGTGTTGCAAGCAGAGATGTTCCTGTATTTCCTTTCCTCAGAACAGGTTGTAATAACAATCAGCATTGCTCTTTGTGAGCGGGAATATGGGGGTTTTTTGTTTCGTTACCATTAATTTTTGTTTTGTTGATGGAGTCAACTTGCTAGGAGGATGTTCTCTTATCCGGGGCTGGGTTATACTTCCCACTCGGCATTCCTTGGCTTGGGGTGGGACCCACGATATGTTTTGTGTCAGTCACTCAAACTGGACTTGGTAAGTTTGAATGCAAACAAACTTCCCCAGGCTGCGAGCAGGACAGTGCTGGGCCTGGCCAAGCGGAGCTAGAACGGATGCGGCCCTGTCGTGCATCTGCCAGACAAGCCTTATTTGGAGCGTCCGATCCCAAAGGCAGGAGGTGGTTTGGAGCCCACAGGTGCATGAATTGCCCAACTTTTTTTTATCTCTTTCCTGGCTCGCCTCCTGCTGATGCAAAACCTGTGGTGCATGTGGGAGGTGAAGAAACAAATGTGAGAGCAGTAACATTAGCCACCTCTCAGGTGATCTGTACCGAGCTTTTTTTGTTGTTGTTTTGTTTTGTTTCTTCCTCCTTCTGCTTTTAAAGACAGAACAGGCTTCCCAGCGCTGCTTTCTTAGGATGTGTCTTGGCGGATGTGTGCAGGCAGAGCTGTGCTTGCCCTGCCTCTGCTTCAAGCTGCCTGGCCATGACCCAGCACCGATCCTGAAAGGCACGTTGCATGGTGCCCGGGCTGACAGCTCTGCCTCTCGAAGGGCCCGGTGCCCGGGCTGACAGCTCTGCCTCTCGAAGGGCTTCGAGCTGCGCTGGTCTAATTCAGAAGGTTTTTGGGCTGGAGGTAATTTGCATCCAGCCAGCTCACAGCATAGATGAAGCAAGTAAAGGCCTATCTTGTACACATCCACGTGGACAAACCTTTTGAGAAGGCCCTTTATTTTTCCCTTTTATGTTTATATTTGTTCAAGCCTTTAGAGAAACCACGTACTTTCAGCCATCAACACTTAAATAACAACCTTTGAGCTTCCAGGTAATTTTTCTTCAGCGGAGGGCTGATAAATGCGTTGTTTGTGGAATTTGGGCCTAGGGCTGCTCCTTCAGCAACGCAGCCGGGAGCGCCATGACCACACGGCCGCATACCCCAGAATGGAGCACACATCTGCGGCAGACTGAGCAACCAGGTGGCTTTGCACTGCTGTTCCCAGAATGCCTGCTGGCAGCCGGGCTGGGGCCTGGCCGGTGTTGGCAATAGCTGTGTTGCTTCCTGCTCCCTAGTGTTGCATGGTGCATGTCTTGGTCCTCCAAGGGAGGCTGTGCAGGCAGAGGAGGAAGAGGTTGGATTGAGTCCCTCTGGTCCATATCCAGGTCCTTTTATTTAGGTGTGGTGGTTCCTGTAGTTTTTAGTCTGCTGCAGTAGCCTCCAAGGTTTCTGTTCAGGTCAGTTTACCTCAGGGTTTCTGTGGCCCTTTGTCCTGCAAAAAGTAAAAATAACTTGTATATCGGGTCAGCTGTGCAGTGACTGGTGCCTTTCCCAGCCAGAGGCCACAGGAATGGCCTTGCTGCTCCAAGGGAAAGCAAAACAAAGCGAGACACGGTGTAGGCCCGATGGGTCCCACTGTGCAAGGGCTGCGTGTGGCTTCAGGCTGGTCTGCCAGTAGGATGCATGGTGATCGGTCCACAGGCAAGACGCTGCCTTTGTGCTGGGGAAATGGTCCCAGGACATACTGGAATCCCTTTTCCTACTCCTAGGCAGAACACTGAAATTACTTGGCCAGGGATGAGAAAAACAGTATCCAACTCCATTCCTTGAAAAGAAGCTCATCTCGGTTTAACCTGTCCCTAGTTGTTGTGTTGTAGGCTCCATACTCTGTATTCCGTTCAAACACAGTAATCAAAAATCAAAAGCATTGTGACAATTTGAAGTTGAATATAACATTAAAATGAGAGGCTTTTGCATACTAGTGTGAGAAGAGAACTAAAGTTTTATATGAATTCTCAATAGAGAAAGAAATGCCTAATGGACTTGGATTATTGAGCCATATCTTCATCCTCCAGGTACAAAAATATAATGGAGCATAAACAGGAGGAGATGAATTCAATTTACTTCTGTTGAAATGGAAGCCATGTGGAGCAAGGGACTAGAATAGTCCCAAGCCCATCTCTGTACGGTTTTATCCAGAAGGATGTACAAGACTTTGCATGATGGGGTGATCTGTTATGTGGCCGTTACAATCTTGCCAATCCATACCTGTGTTTGCTGGGGACTGGCCAGAGCTTACAGTGTGCTGATACCCATCCAAGTTGCTTGCCATTACCTATGGCAGCCCCAGACATTGTTGATGTGTGCCTACGTATCGTTCCTTTTCAACTCGGCTTTGCAGTGAGTCAGAAGAGGCTGTACAAGGTGACATTTCACTAAAGCTGCTGCATATGTAGCCTTTGGACTAACCAAATTCCTGGTACTTTTTGTGTGACAAAAGAGCACGGCATCCAAGATAAACTGAGGAGTAGAGATCTGGGTATACAAGCCTTCATTTAAGAAAGGCAGCTTTCATCTCGCTGACAGTGAGGTTCCTGCAGCACTTTGATTGCCCTTTAATTATGCCTGTTTTTCCTGGTTTGTTTGAAAGGCAGATCTTGTTAGAAAAAGGTGCTGTGTGGAAAGAACTTGGCTGTCTCTGCTGCCCTTCCTTGAGGGCACACAGCAGAGCTGCCGGATTAATTTTTTTTTTGTTTTCTGCATTATTAAAATGGAAGATTGTTTCTTGTTGATTTGAACGTAGGCACGGTGTGTTTCTCCCAAATTAGGTGAGGAGGGGTGTGAGTGGTCGGGTGGTTAAAGAAGACTGAGGAGTCATGAGGTCTGGCTTCTTCCCACGCTGACTTCCAGCAAGATCCCAGAGGAGGTGCTTTAATCCTTCAGTCTTCTGTTCTGTGTGGCTGTGCTGCTGCTCTGCCACAAAGGCTGCAGGAAACTCAGCCTGGTGTTGAGTGCAGGAGGGTCTGGAGCACGTTGGGTTGTAGGTCTCCAGATGTGTGTGGCGTTGACAGCTTGTATCAGATCACAAATTTCATGCTGTTTGGTGTTTTATCTTTAAACCTCACTGTTGTGGAGTCATTGGTCTCAATGAGAATCTCAGCTTTCTGTTAAAAAGAGAAGGAAAATAAAGACTGGCTTTGGTTGGAAAAAAAGTGTGAAAATATGATTCAAATATAGATAGAAGGCTTAACTGCCAAGCAAGCAAAATAACTTGAGAACAGGTTTTTAATCCTTTTAGAAGTCTCAGTTTTTAAAGAAAATCCATGTAACTTTTGAGGGCTTGACTCACGTTTGTAAGTGCTCAGACTTGACAATGCTCTATTTTTAAAGTGCTGTCTTTATATTGAATCTTGGGAGGTGAGATGAAAATGTTTTTTTAAAGTAACAACAAATCTTAATATAGCTGAGAATGCGGAACTGGCCTTAGAAAAATAGGTTGGACACATGAAAAGGAATCTTGCTCAGCAGGCTGAAGACGCAGAGCAACTTCTGCGGTTACGTTTTTCTTTCTTCTGGCAATTTTGGGGTGGGGACGTAGCTGGCGCAGTCACTTGGCCTTACACTGCTTTTTGAATGCAAGTCAAATCTTCCTGAACAAAAAGCACTTGGCTTGGTACTGGTTTAGCCCAAACTGGAAAAGTTGTTCCCTAGAAGGTTTTATTGAACTTGAGGAAATCTGAAGTTGCTTGAAAATAGGAGTTACAGGATGGTTAGGGAGAAGATGATCCTTCTGAACTGAAATGGCTTTGTATGAACAGAAGATGACAGGCTGGCTCTCTGTTGCTTCAGAGAGGTGATTAGGTTTTAGTTGTCGTCTGCCCAGAGTTCTGAAGACTTAAATGGCATGAAAATGAATTCAGCTGCTTAAAGCCAAAGCTAATCAAATGAGGAGACTCAAAAGTAGGAGGATAATCTTTGTCATCTGACAGGCAATCCCAGATTCCCATGGGATACCCGTGCAGGTCTGCTGCAGCGGCATGCATCTGTCTTGCTGAGACCAACCCTTACGCCTTCAGCCCAGCACACTGCCTGGGCTTTGTATGGATGGTAAGCCATGAAAACTGAAAACATAGACCTGAATTATTTGGTAAAGTGACACTGCTTGCTAGGGAGCTGGTGGCTGATGCTGCGCATCAAGTCTGCTGGTGTTCAGTGGTGTGAAACTCAAACAAGGATTTCACAGAAGATGTTAAGGCTGTGACAGACCTGCTGGCATTGCTGTTTGGACATGTTTTCTTGAGCACAGCCATTTCTTCATACAGATGGGAGAGTTGTGTGTAAATATTCAGTCTGGGTAAATACATTTAAAATTAAAATTTAAAATGTAAAAATATGCAAACGCCAGAGCTGAGGCTCTTGTTTAAAAAAACCAAAGCCCCTGCTCAGGCTACAGAATTATTCTGCCTGTGCATACATCTAATTGCCTAGCTCCAAAGTGGGTGAAAGCAGCTCTTCAAACTCCTTGAAGCTTTCCCCAGGGGTGTACCAGCACTGCAAGCAAAACGCTCTTGTAAAGCTGAAGGTAGCAAAAAGGGAAGGGGGTGGGTAAAAGCTGGCAAAGCCATCATTTCGGTTAGTCTGGGGAATCTTGAGAAGAGCTTATTTTAAAATAACGTTCCTGACTGTGATTTGGGATGTCTTTAATGCTTTCCAAAAAAAGTGATCTTGGAACGACACTGGTTTGGGATGCTGAGGCACGGGCTGGAAGGTGGGTGGGCACTGAGCACCAGCTCACCTTCGGCACTGCTGTTCCTGCACGCTGTCCTGGCTTGGGCCACTGCAGAAGCAGCAGGACAGCTCGGGTGGCTGGGGATAGTGGCTTTGCCAATGTGCCACACGGGTGTGAATTTAGATGGTTTACCTGTTTCAGTGTCCTTTTGCACAAGCAGGACCTGTTGGGGACATTGCCAGCTCTGTGTGTGTGCGCACACGGGAAGGGATGGGACTGTTTGAGCTGGTGTGTCAGCAGCTGGGGCTCACTGGGGCTGCAGGAAGCTGTGTGTGAATCTTGAGCGTTCGGGCAAGTTATTACGAGAGAAGATGCATATCCGTGCTATGCTTCTCTGCCACCCAGGCTTCTTATGCTACTGTGTTATATATGGAGAGGAAAAAAAAAAGGAGCTTATATCCCTACTCTGGGGTTAGTTACTACATTTCCATTTTCCTCCTTCTGTTAAAACTAATAAAGGATATTGCAGAACCTGTGCGAAGAAGCCCGTGATAATAAACACTTTGCAAAACTGCAAATCCAACCCAAACCCTTAAGCTTTTCAAAACTGACTTTGAGAGTTTGCAACAGCGGGATGGCTCCGGGAGGTGGCACTAACTCCCTGCAGAGACTGAAAAGGGTGCTTCCTGGCAGTAGCACAATAAGTAAGCGACCAGGTAGTGGGTGGGGATAGTACTCCTGCGAGATATCTGCCAGGGGGCTTCTGGCTCCCAAGGCTTGCATTTTTTAAAGTAGTGGGTTCCCAGCCTTTATTCTTGAGGCAGAGAGAAGAGCCTTCGCAGGTCTTGGTAGCTCATAAATTCCTGGCAGTTAATCATTGCAGCTTCTTCTGAGACATGGCAATAATGAGGGTTGTGTCAGGAGAAAAGCCTGACACATAGGAAGTCCATGTTCTGGATGCACAGTCCTCTGGTCTGTCCCTATCCACACAAGGATACTTCTTCTTTCTGTTAAGCAGCATTTGACTTGTTCTCTGGCTGTGGGTTTGGTGTTGGTGTGTTTTGTGTGTTTTTGTTTGGGATTTTTTAGACAGTTATGAAAATGAAGTTAGAAATGTTCAAAATTACTCTTAATTTTCCCCATAATTCAAAATTTTTAATTGAAAGAGCAATATTTTCATTATTCTATCTGAACATTAACAGGCTGTTGTAGGTCTTGCGGAGGAATATTCAAAATAGTGTTCAACTCCGTAAGTAAAATGCCCAGAAAGTCCTTCAGTGAATTAATGGCATTATTCCAGTATTTAAAGATAACACATTGCCTAATAATTTTAAAAGCTTTTAATATAATTTGCAAAAAGAAAACCCAACCCCAACAAGTATGGTTGTGATTTTACCAAGATGGTAAAACGCTGGGCAGTGAGAATTGTGTAGGAGGATTCTTGTTGCTAAAATTTTGATGATAATATCTGAGGTCTCTTGGGCTGAAGTATCTGGGAAATACGGACAGAGTCTTCATAAAGTTGGGAGAGTTTGTTGAAATGCATTCTGGTCAAAGTGGCTTTGTCCCGTGTAATCATTTTATATAAAGAATTGAGATTGTTGTACCACTTTGGGGGATTTTACCTGATCTCTCAGAAGAAAGAATGTCCTGCTTGTGGTGGCAAGGACCAGCATTTAGATCTCAACACTCGCCAAGCAGTCCCTTGCTCAGTGGCCAGCCAGGACCGTGTGTCATTACTGACAGCTTCTGCTTTTCTCTTCTGCAGGTGTTCATTTCTGTGAACTGCCTCAGCACAGATTTCTCCTCTCAGAAGGGAGTTAAAGGCCTGCCCCTGAATCTTCAGATCGATACCTACAGCTACAATAACAGAAGTAACAAACCTGTCCACAGAGCCTACTGCCAGATTAAAGTCTTCTGCGATAAGGTATGGTTGGGTCAGGGTGCCAGTGACCCTTTGGAAAAGGCTGTTCCACAGCTCAGCATTTTGCTTTGTTGTGTTTTGGTTTGTGTTCCTAATTCTGTCACTTGCTATTTTGGTTCACTGAAACTCCAGTCTGCGTTCGGCCTTTGCAAGGAAAAAATCTCAACCCTTTCTACTTGGCTCGTAGCTGTTACGATGACCACGAGTAAATCTACTGCTCTCAAAAGGCTAGAGTGCCGAGAAGTGTTCATGAGCATTGACTTGAGAGAAAGGTCAGTCAGTGGCAGCCGACACACGCTGTCAGTACTCCAGACACTGGCAAGTCCTGCAGAGTGGGAGAAATCATTACAGTTGATTGGAGCAAGTGAAGGCTCGTGGGTTTTGCCAAAGCTGTGTCATACTGCTCCTTTGAAATTTCTTCATGCCTTCTTACTGCATTTATTGAAAAAACCAACAACCAACCAAAACAAACCTGAACCAATAACTTGCACATCTTGTGAACAGAAAATACTGCTTTTTTTCCATTGCATTGCTGTGAGAGGCAGCAGCATAATGGAGCACATTTACAGGCTGGATGAGTGCTGCAATTTGGCTGTTCTACCTAATGCACTTAGCACATGGAGAGTTAACACCTTTCCCAAAGCCACTGTTCACGAGAAGCTGTGAAAGGAACATAGCAGAAGCTGAGCTAAAAGCAGCTGTAAAAGCTGAGTTTGTAAAGAAAGGACATTTCCCAGTCTTTGAAACCTGTTCCTGCCTGAACAGTCTTTTGAAGGACCAGAGCAAGTAATGCGCAGTGTTATTTTCAGAGTGACCAGGGCCTTTCTAGGCTGGGATAAATGCTGCCTGGACTTACCCTGTCCTTCTTTTGGTTGCTGTGAACCACACCAACTTCCTATTTTGCTGGCATCCAGCTCAATTAGGGCCTCTCACTCTTTGCATCCAGACTGCATCTTTATAGCACGGACTCTTTGAGTGATATGTCAAATACCTCTCTGCAGCTGCAGCTCTGAGATGGGCTCATGACTCCCACTCTTTTCTGTGCTAGCTTTGCACCAGTTCCATGCTGTGTGGCCTTGCCTTGTGTCACCCCCCAGGACACTGCTGCAGAGATGAATGTCCTGTGCTGTTGCTGTGCCTCTACTTGCCTCCCAAAATACATGGAGCCCTCTATATCCTGCCTCTGCTGTAGCATCCCATTGACTTATCCTGCCATGTTTTATTGGCCATCTCTATGCTTTTAAGTAGGCCCCTCTGCTTTCTGACATGGTTGGGAGAAGCTGCCTTTAGCTGCCTGCCAGTGTGAAGCTACTTAGTCGTCATCCTTCTGGTGTTTCCTGAGATGGTTCCTGTTGTGTTGATTTCTGCAAAGAATTTACTAGGGAGTTAACAAATCCTTTCCAGAACTATCTTAAAGGTTTGCCAGTAAGCCTAAGAGACTTGGATCTCATGGGCTTTCTTCAGGCTTCCCCTGCACCCACCCTCCCTTCCGCCCCCTCCCCCTAAAATGAGACTGGGACAAATGTGTCATCTAAAGCTCTGCAGTTGTCTGAGACTCTTGTGTTGTCAACCTCTCTTCTCTACAACACTGGTGAGTGTAGACTGGCTGCAGGGAAGGAGGGGATCTTTTGCTTGTAGGTTGTCCGGTCAGTTACTGTCACTGCACTAAAACTACTGACAGGCTTCTGCCACTGCTTATAAGACAAATCAGTCAAAAGTGCAGACACACAGTCAGTACGTTGCTTAAAGGAAACCATTTGAGTCTGTACCATACATTCTGGGAAATCTATTCATACAGTAATGCCAGTGTATCCTTTTCTTTTCCTTGGGGATTTTGACCTTTCCCCCGATACTTTGCAAATTGAACCTGAATTTAAAAGGGAGGGATGGAAGGAGAGAAGGTTACATTTCTGTATTCAATCTGACTTGTTAGTTCTGTGAACGTGAATCAAATGTGAGGATGGTACCTGCTGATTCTGCAATTTGCATTTATAGAAATGGTGTTGAAGTTTGCTGCCTTTCAGATCCAGGCTGGGCCTGGCAATGAGAGCTGGGATGGAGGCCAACAAGCCGAATACTGTTTGTCACAGCACTGAATCAAACTGTACTCAAACACTTGTTTGAGGTGCTGGGTGAGCGCTTCTGTGAGCAGATGTGTGCTTATGGCTGCAGGTACTGGCTCGTAGACCCCAGTACTGGCCACCTTTACCAGCCTCCTGTAAGATCACTGGCATTTGGAATCATTCTGGTTGGAAGAGACCTTCAAGATCATAAAGTCCAACCATTAACCCAGCACTGCCAGTTCACCACTAAACCATGTCCCTAGGCACCACATCTCCACGTCTTTTAAATCCCTCCAGGGTTGGTGACTCCACCACTTCCCTGGGCAGCCTGTTCCAGTGTTTGACAGCCCTTTCTGGGAAGATTTTTTTCCTAATATCTAATCTAAATTTCCCCTGGCACAACTTGAGGCCTTTACTTGTCCTATTGCTTGTTGCATGGGAGAACAGACCAATTCCCACCTTGATACAACCTCCTTTCAGAAAGAGCGCCCATTCTCTGCCCTGCTTTGAGTCTCAGGTAATCAGTCAGCTGGTCTTGAATGTTTACAGGACCATCATTGCTATAGTATCCACACGTATCACAGTCCTTAATGTGTTTGTCCTCCCCTAGCCACTCGTACCCGTGGGAGTGCTGCTATCTGTGTTTTCTTCTTGGAGGGCAATGTCTGTACTGTGGAGGCTGGGTGGGAAAAACAGCACCAAATGATGCTGCTCTGGACACCTACCAGGGACAGCTGTGTGCAGGGCTCCTCTATCCCTTTGTTTGTCAAGGCTGTGCTCGTGTTGCATACCTGAACTGACTTTGAACCCAGATGCTGGCATGGCAGCCCTCTGCTGTCTCTTTTTCTGTCTGTACAAGTCAATAGATATCCTACAGAAGGTCAAACAGTTGGGCTAATGTTGTCTCGTGGCCTTTGCACGGGAAAGGAATGAAGGAGGAAGGTTCCCACACTTCAGGTGGAAGGGAAAGCTGCTGATGCTTGTTTCTAGTTTTTTGGCTGCTGCTTCTGAGACCAAGTTTCTTCATGCATTTGTCTTCCCCTTTTCTCTCTGTGGAAAAGGGGTCTGCAGTTGCCCAGGATGTTGGTTTTCATCTAATCCTCTGAGATTTCAAGACCCAAGCGAAGCAGTATGGATGCAGGGGTGTCATCCTGTGGCATGTTAGAGCACAAGCTTCATTCAGTCTTGGCCCAGCAATATTTGGGCCGTGTGGGGATGGGGGTGATCTGTCCCAGGGGAAGATAACCTTCTCTGCTGTAAATTGTGCCTCAAGTAAGCATCCTCACCAGGAAGATGAAACACAGGGTTTCACAGGCTAGAGCTAGTGTTGCCCTCTGGGACCTGCTGTTACTCTTGTAGAGATGGAAAGTGCCCCAGGCAGGGATGTCTTCCACTATCACAGAATGTTAGGGGTTGGAAGGGACCTCTGAAGATCATAGAGTCCAACCCTCCTGCCAGAGCAGGACCAAAACTAGAGCAGATCACACAGAAATGCATCCAGACAGGTCTTGAAAGTCTCCAGAGAAG
>WUAM01000164.1:3029942-3059383 GCA_024336885.1 Actenoides hombroni | reverse complement strand
AAGGCTCTCTCCATCTTTCTTGTAAGCCTTCTTTTTATATATATACACACATATATATATATATATATTTATATATGTTCTTTTGTTCTCCAGGCTGAACAACCCCAACTCTCATCCTTTCTTCATAGAAGAGCTGTTCTAATCCTCTGTTTTTGTGACATCCTCTGAACCTGCTCCTATAGGTCCATGTCTTTACTCTGCTGGGGCCTCTTGAGCTGGACGCAGCACTTGTGTGAGGAGGTCTCATGAGGATGGAGTCAAGAGGCAGAATCACCTCCCTTGACCTACTGACCATACTACTGTTGATGCAACCCAGGACACAATTGGCTTTCTGGGCTGCAAGTGCACGCTGCTGGGTCATGTCCAGTTTTTTGTGCATCAGTATTCCCTGGCAGCTCAGGCAGAGGAATAGCTTAAGCAGCTGTGTGCCAGAGCTGCAGCCAGTGCGAGAGGGTGTGGAGAGAGGGGCTGGGGAGCAGCCCATCCATCTTCACAGCACGTCTGGCTCCCGCAGCCTGTGTGCAGAAGCAGCGAGTCCCACGGTGTCAGTAAGGGTCCAGGTCCTGGGGTGTTGTGACTTGATGTTGTGTCCTGTCCCTGCATCTCTGCTGCTTACCAAATACATCAGCTTTCTCCCTCTTTTCACTTGTGCCCTGTGATAGGACGAGGGGCAATGGATTCAAGCTTGAACACAGGAAGTCCCACCTCAACATGAGGAAGAACTTCTTTACTGTAAGGGTTACAGAGCACTGGAACAGACTCCTTGGAGAGGTTGTGGAATTCCCTTCTCTAGAGACTTTCCAGACCTGTCTGGATACATTTCTGCATGATCTGCCCTAGTTTTGGTCATGCTCTGGCAGGGGGGGTTGGACTCGGTGATCTTCAGAAGTCCCTTCCAACCCCTACTGTTCTGTGATTCTCTGGAAGGGAGAGAGGAAGGGATGGCAGCTCTCCTTAAAATGTTGCTTCCCTTTCTCAGCCCAACAGTTGGTTACACAACTGGAGACCTTGAAGGAAAGAATAAACCCTGCAGCCTTTAACTCAGATGAGGGTGTGAAATGTTTGCTTTTCAGACTCTAAGCTGTTCTCTAGGTGATGATGTTGGGAAAACCTCTTTCTTACAAGATTATTTATTCCATAATTGCAGAATACAGCATTGCCAATGTCTTTTCCTCAAAAGTGTCTGATCGTGGCTGTTTCTGAGCTCTTGTGGAAAGGCAGAAAAGCCTGTTATACAGACATGACTCTTTCCCCCCCCTTCCCCTAAGTGTGGGATTTGAGATGTGCTAACCTGAGCATTTGTAGCCTGGAATCAAGTTGACTTGAAAGCAGAACTCTGGCTGTAGGAAGGCAGAAGTTTTCTCAAAATGTGTGCTCGTGATGGGTTATTAGCACATTCTCCACGGTGAAGCAGGTGCTGTTCTGTAGCACAGTGTTGAGTAGCAGAACTTCATTATTTCCACATGAAAAAGTAAAAAAACCAAGGCTAGAGCCAAATCTGATCTTCCTGTTGTCAAGCTGAGATGTTGCTACTGTTCTGGTAAGGGAAATTGCAGAGGGTCCAGCTGTGCTGAGGTTTAGGTGGCATGTCTTGGCTGTACTGGGCAGCATTGGCACTACAGGCCGAGCAAAGCTGGCAGTGACTCTTGTTGTTAGTAATTTTTTCTCCTTCAAAGCTGTTCCCTGAAGCTGTTTGTGTCCTTGCTGGTAGGTGGGTGAAAAGGTGATATATGTTAAACCAGCCTGTATATTTTATGTGCTTTTATTTTTGTGTTGCTAGTGCAGAAGACAGGCTCACTACTACCTGGCAGGCAGAGGCATTCTGTCACCTAAAGGGTATTGATTTACTGGGAGGTTAGGAGGGCTGTTGCCTTAGGCACCATTTCCCACCCCATCGCTGCATGCTTTTTGACATCTCATTCACCATAGGTAATCTAGTCTTTCTCCAGCACTGTGCAAGGATGTGGGTGTGTTTTGGCAGCTTTGCAGGGGTGGGAATGAGAAATAATGGCTTCCTGTGGCCAGATAACTGTTACCTCTTACCCAAAGCAGGAAGGTGTTGGGAAACAGGTAGAACTTGTGCACAGCAGTTGTGCATAGCAGGTAAAACTGCTGCTGGCTCCACGTGTGACATGCAAGAAGGGATCTTGCACTTGGTGATACAAATCTGGCTTGTTTTTTATACATCAGGACTTAATGATGTTCTAGGGAACTTTTAAGTTTTTATAGTTTTAAACACAACAGATATATTTTTATCTTACACTTCATACAGTTGTGGGTATCTTTTATCATCACATCCCCATCTTACTTGAAAGGAAGGCAAGTGTTTGCATCTTAGATATGGTTGTTGGATTTCATTCGATGACAGGACTTGAAAGTAAAACCCTAGGCAGATCTCAAAGTTGGCACACTGGCAAACCTGCAAGTCAAATAGAGTGGAGCTGACCTCCACGAACACAGCTCTGGAAGAATTGGTGTTCCTGCTTCTGCAGCTGGAAAAAACCAAAGAAACCCAACATAAAACTGAAAAGACCTTCTCTCTCTCCTTCCCCCTTCTCTTTAATCTCTTGTCTGACAGGGAGCAGAGAGGAAGATCAGAGATGAAGAACGAAAGCAAAGCAAAAGAAAAGGCAAGTGTACTGACCCCAGCTCCCAGTTGAATGCCTGTAAGTAGAAATTATTCCATCAGTATTTTAAATATTAGATCTCATTTTGGTTACCAATAACTTGTGCAGCAGAACTCTCCTAAGTCAATTTTTATCCTCTGTGGAATAGTGTTTGTTTTAAGCAGTTGTTTATGAAGCAACTAATAGTGTTTTGCAATGTACTGAGTCACTTAAGACTTCACTTCTATCTAGTTTTTCCTGTCCAAGACAGGGTCAATTGGTTTCAGTTGGTTATGGTCTTTAGCAGTTGAAATGACAGAGCACTACAGGTGCCCCTGCAGCTCTGTGTGGCAGCAAATACTGGAGCTGTTCCAAGTGTTTCCAGCTTGATCCTAAATTTAGGCTTTAACTTCCATTAAAAATGTGTTTGTAACTGTGCAGCAAGGTGGTGGCAGCCTTGGGACTGAGCCTCCAGCCTTATAGTCGCTCTTCTAGAGCAAAATGGACCTTTAGTAAAGGATTTCAGTAGAAGCTGTGAAGGATGTGAAAGCCTCAGCACTTGTAATATGTAAAGGCTGCGAAGCTGCTTCTGGCTGAGCATCTCTCCTTTAACTGCTGCAGATGACTGCAACAGATCCTCTGTTTGAATGACTAGTTATTCACCAACAGAGCCGCTTAGAGAAAAATAGATCTCTTCCTCCTTTGCACGGGGCAGATGTGTGTTCTCCCTGGCTCTGCTGGATGTGTTTGTCAGAGCTGTGCTATTAACAGGCCAACTGGTTCAGCAAGCACACACCTCACAGCTTGCTGGGCAGGGTTTTCCTGATGCAGCAGGTACAGGCTGCTGGAGCAGCTTCAGAAGAAGATTATGCTACGAGGGAACCCATTTGCTCAAGGGCAGTTGCAGAAAGGGCTGGGGTTTTGGTTGTTTTGGGTTTTTTTTTCCCCCCAAAAAAGTATATGGTTGAAAGGTGGGTTTAGCACACTGTTAGCATTTCACAAATGGGGTAGCCCAAATGGCTCCCAAAAGATTGCTGCATGGAGCCCTTCGTGTAATGGCTGGAAAGTGCAGACTGTTTCAGTCCAGATGTTCAGCATCCTGTGATTGTACAAAAGCTGCTTTCCAGTGTGAATTTCCTAGGCTTGGGCTCAGCCTGATGTGACCTTTATTTTCCTGGAAAGTACAATCTATTGCTGTTTAGTTCTTGTGTGGGAAGTTTTTGATTGGTTTAAGCCATAAGCTGTCATACTCAACCTTCAGGTTCACAAATGCCATGTGTGCATGGACTCATCAACAGCAGAAATAGTTTGTGAGTTCTGGACAAAGTTATTTTTTTACAAGGACTGAGCAATCTTTAAAAACATCCATTTTGCAAGGGGAAAAAGTAGTACATTTTCTCCTACAGACATGAGAAGTGCTCTGCTTGCAGTTGGTTTGATCCAAAATCAAAATGTTTCCACTTGGTAAAATGGGTGGAATGAGTGAACCCAGTCTTCAGCTGAAGTCAGTTTGACATGAACATGTCTGAAGTGCAGATGAAGGCACCTTCTGCCTCACTCTTTGCAAAACGGGGCTTTGTGAGGAAATCTGCTCACTTGGTGCCTTGTGTCATGTCAGCTGGTGTGTTGTGAGAGCTGAAGTGCTCTGTGGAGACAGTGCTGGTCCTGGTGGGGAATGATCTGGGGTCTGGCAGCTTGAGGTGACCAGAATGAACAATGAGATGCACAAAAATATAAAATATGAAAGTGTGGAATCAAAACATAACTCTAAGTGTAGCATCTTACAAGAATCAGTATTTGTACCACCTTGTTAGTGTGATGGTGCTTCTGTGGTGCTGTGTCTCTGAGAGGCTCCCAACTGGAACCATGTGGGTTGCAGGTTGTCTCCTCCTTTGTCATCTTTCTGCCTTTCTGGTGTGGGAAATCCAGCAACGTTTTCAGGGACCGGATGGGGGAAGGGGCGACTCGGACTAGCTGCTGCCCTCTGCATGATTTACTTGGTACATGGAAGACCTGTGTTCATCTGTTGGAGTGGCCAACCACTCTCCAGCCCAGTCTCTCAGCAAAATCAAGGAGCTCACTTGGAGAGATGGAGCAAACTCCTACTCCTCTCTGAAATGAGTTGTTGCCTCGGGGTCCAGGTCCTCATCTGAGAGTTAGACAACCCAGCTTCAAACTCCTGTACCACAGGAACTTCTCCCTTTGACCCCGACTACTGAGTACCCTTGTTCAAGAGCATACGCACCTCTTTAATGCTGTAGGAAAGCCACAGCCCCATCGGTGTCTCCACTGTCATCTGTTCCAATCTTTGTTCTCTCTGCAGTTTCTGATGTCAAAGTGCCAATGCTTCCCTCACATAAACGTACAGACATCACCATCTTCAAGCCCTTCATGGATCTGGACACTCAGCCAGTCCTTTTCATTCCCGACGTTCACTTCGCAAATCTTCAGCGTGGTGCTCATGTAAGTAAAGCTCGTGGGTGTGGGTATGAGGAGGGTTATGGGATGTATTTACAGAAAGCCTAGGATGCTGTGTCTATCTGTATACATGTGACACGCCAGACTATCTGCACCTATGCTGTAAACAAATAGAGGCTGAGTCTCATGTGAACAAGAGGTGTTGCTCCTAGTTGCATTGGCTGGAGCTAACATCAGTTGGGTTCCTGGTGCACTGCAGTAGACCTCAGGCTTCTCTAGGCTGCTGCTGTAGAGTGAGAAGCTGCTCTGTGGAACTTGCAAGTGTGTCAGCTCTGTGATCCCCTGCCAGAGCTCTCTGCCTCAGCATTCCTGGAAAGTCCCAGCTGAGGGAAACTGGAAGAGAAAAAATCAGAGTGCAGCCAGGTTTCAACATCTTGAACTTCCCTGTGCTGGGAGTTCTGGCATGCTCCAGCAGCATCGAAACCTTAGTTTTTAAGAGCATTGCTTAAACTCCTAACAGGGATGGAGAATAAACGTATCTGTAAGGCTGACTTTTCCCCATGGTTTCCTGTGAAGGCTGTAGTGCTGAGCTCTCTCAGAAGACTCTGCGTCAGTCCAGACAAAGTTGCTTAGCTCCTGTATGTTCCTGTCTCCCTCATTTGAGAACCTTTAATTTCTTCACATGAAAAGGGATAAAGAAGATGCTTACTGGCTTTTGGAAAATTAAGCCAAAGTGTTGATTGATAGAGGGCTGAAAGATAATACAAAGAAACGAATTCTAGTTCTGGATATAACTTTCACAACCCTAAGTGCAAGTATTATTTGTGTATTAAAATGAAGGCCAATGTTTATTGCTGGGACCAAAGTATCTCACGTCTGGCTCCCCACTTGCCAGCCTTGTTTCCCTCTGTGTCCTGTACTGAGGTGCTTGTGAGTGAGTGGAGTGGGCGAGCCATCTGCCTGTCCCAGCCCTTGCTGCAACTGCCCTCGAGCAAATGGGTTCCCTTGTAGCATAGTCTTCTGATGCTGCTCCTGCCATGGGCTCAGGAGTTTCCTCTCCTTTAACCTGATGCTGTTTGGCCTCTGCTCGTGCCAGGTAGAGCGGGATTGTTGTTCCGTGCCAGTGGCTCTTTAATGCGAACAAAGCTATTGCTCAGTTGTTGTTACCAGGTAGCACTTAGAGGGATGGGAGAGTATTGCTGACAAGACCATGTTACACCAGCTAATGGGTCTGTCTTTATGCAACTTAGTTTTGTAGCATCCAGAGCCCTTTGTAGTGTTTTCTGAGGACTGAATACCACATAAGGTTTTCTCTAGCTGGCTGATTCAGTGTGTGTTTTTCTGTGTATGTCAAGAAAATCTCTCCTTTTTTTTAAAAGGTCCTTCCTGTGGCTTCAGAAGAACTCGAGGGCGAGAGGTAAGAGCTCTGCTACTTCAGCCCCTTGAAGTCTTGCCCTCAGATAGAGGGGTAAGTCCCTGTAATTGTACCTCTGCTAATTTTTTGCCCTGTCAATGACAGCTCCAACCTGAAGAGAGGGGCCTATATTGGTGAAGAGGACTTTATTGCTGCTCCAAATAAGATGGCTAGAATAGAAGAGCCAAAAAGAGGTATTATTTTCTTCTTTCAGAGACTGAATTATTGGACTATTTGTCCATTGTGATAGAGAGATGCACCTGGGTTTAAAGAGCTGTTTTAATTCATTCTGGAGTGTACTTTAGCTTGATTTTGCTGGCTTTGAGTAGTAATAGAAAGAGTTTGTATATAGGATGTAGTTCAGCTCTTCAAACCAGTGTGAGAATTTCTGGGTTTTACTGCCAACTCAGATGCTAATTGGCTCTGAATCTGTGAGGAAAGAGACTTGGAGGTGAGCAGCTTACTAGTCTCCTTGGTGGGTTGAGGGAGAGAATTCATCACATTCTACTACAGAATGCTTTGGAAATCATCTCTAGAGCTTTGAGCAATGAATGCCAAGAACTGGTTCTGGGTATAGAGTTGTGTGTTTCATGGTGCCAGAAAATGGGCTGTTCTCTGCTGAGGACCAAATGGAAAGAATATTCTTGTTTTTAACCTGTTGTCAAACTTTGCAACTTGATATGGGATTGGATGTTGCTGTGGTTTGTGGAAGGAAATGAGAGGTCCCTCTGGAGATGGTGGAGAAGATCTCTGCACACCTGGTAGTGGTCATGCATGGAAGGACTGTGACAAAGCTTAAAGGATTAAAAGAGGAGGATTAAACTTGTGATGCAGCAAAGGTTAAGTCTGGCAAGTGTGACCTTAATGGGGCTGTGCTTCTGTAGTCTGGAGAAACTCATTAGGAAGGATGCATTTTATAAAAGAAAATTGGACTTCTTGGTTTTCTCTGTGCCATGAGATGAGAGCCATGAGATTCTCTCTCCTTTGGCTGGTGTATCATCTGGCCTGTGCTGTTAGTGCGTGTGTGTGCTGTCTTTGTTTATTAAAACCTACAGTCCTCCTCCTTTCAAGCTGCCTTTAGCAGAGGAAACCCATGAAGGTGTTGTGCTGTCCTGAGTTCACCCTGTTCAATGAGATATGCCAGTAATTGTTGTGTGCTGCGGGTGTGTCAGAGGTGTGGCTGAAGAGCTGCTGTAAACAGCCCGGGCTGCAATACCTACTCATTAAAAGATGGATTAAAGACAGCAAAGCTGTTCAAGTCCAAGCTGTCTTGCTCTCATGGTTTATCCCTCAGCCTTAATGCAGTTTTTAATGAGCCTGATGTTACGCACAAAGCCTCTCTGCTAGCTTGAGAATGCTGGGGATGCTCACCTAATTGAGTTTCTTATTCTTTTGTTCCCCTCCTGGCAGGAGGCAAAGTCTGCATTGTGTGTCAGCCAGGGTGGTATGAGCATTATGGAAACATGGCAAGGGGTAGGAAGAGAAATGAGGCAGCGTAGGAGGAGCAGAGGACTGTACAAATAAATAATTCTAAAATGAGGGGGTGGCTGGGGTGGCTTCACCTGCTGTGGTAGCATCTGTCAAATCATTTTATTGTGCAAAGTCTTACAGCAGATGACCCATGAGATATAGATACCCAAGAGTCTCAAAGCTGTGTGTGTTGCATTCCAGCTTTCTGTTTCAAAAATACACCCCACCTTTTTTTTTCTTAATAATGGAGAAAATAGGAAAAAAATTGAAGTATTTCTACAATAAAGATATTTGAGCACACAGTATTTCTGTGTGCAGAAAGTATTTTTGAGCTAACCTAGCTATGTATGTTTCAGATGCAGTCTTCAGTGTATATTGAACGTAGGTATTTGTATCTCTTCATGAGATCCTCAGTGTACATTGCTTTGTACTTGGCCACTATCATATACAGGTTGCTTTTGAGAAGCAATTATGCAGTAACTCCCTCTCTGATTTGCTTTTCAGTGTTGCTGTATGTCCGAAAAGAGTCAGAGGAAGTCTTTGATGCACTGATGTTAAAGACACCATCTCTGAAAGGTCTGATGGAAGCGGTGAGTAATGAGGCTGTTCTGTAGTCCTTGCCTCCAGTTTGACGTTTCCTCAAGCAAGGGTTGTCCATGGCTACCCAGTCCTTATACACTGGACAGTCACATGAACTAGATTCTCAATCACAGCTTGTGTCTGCATATTCCTCTTCTTCTGCATAAGAAACATAAGGCTGATTTCCTTTAAAGAAAATGAAAATTCAGTGTAACTAATGCTCTAATTTGCTATTGAGGGACTTCAGGAAGCTCATGTTTTAAGTACTGTTACCCAGCATCTGTGGGGTCTGGATGTAAGAAGGCGTTTCTCAGCCTTCCTGAAAATTCTGATGTCAAGCTTGATGTTGGAGTACCTGAGATAGTCCTGAAATGACAGGCACTGCTGGAGAAAGAGCCTTCTAGACTTGCTGCTTACGCAGGCTCTGTTTTGGCCAAGCTGCAGGAGCAGCTGTGTGGGTCTTTTCCTACTTTTGTCAAAAAACGGTCAACAGACTCCCGCTGTGGATGTCCCTCATGTCAGAGTAGTTTAATTAGAAGATGGAGTGATTTCCAGCATGTGTTCAGTGGTTTGTGTTTATTTCTGCCTTTCTAAGCCTTGTTTGGGGCCCTCCCTACCCCTTTCATAACCTGCTTATAGAGATCTCCAAGTCCCAGCTTCTGAGTGTGCTTGAAGAGTTTTATATATCTGTGCACACGTGCGTGAAATTGCTCTCTGGTACTTGACTTCCAAAATAGCCTTCCCCTACCCCTGCTGCTGCAATGCTGCAAGGGAAATACGGAGCTTAACTCTGAGGAATGGTGTAATGTTTGGCACGAGCTCAAAACTGACATTTCTGGCTGTCTCTCCATGACTAATGCCTCCTTGATGCTCAGAGGATGGAGCCTTTGGGGCTTGTCGTGGTTTAACCCGAGCCAGCAGCAAAGCACCACACAGCTGCTCCTTCACTCCCCACCCCCCTCAGTGCAAAAATAGGAAAACTCATGGGTTGAGATAAGAATAGATTAATAATTGAAATATTATAATAAGAAGAATACTAATGTTAAGGAAGATAACAAGTTATGCACGGTGCAGTTGCTCACCACCCACTGACCAATGCTCAGCCAGTCACTGAACAGCAATCGGCCCCTCCCAGTCAACTCCCCCCAGTTTGTATACTGAGCCTTATGTCCTGTGGTTGGGAATATCTCTTTGGCTGGTTTGGGTCAGCTGTCCTGGCTCTGCCCTCTCCCAGCTTCATCTGCACCTGCTCACTGTCAGAACATGGGAACCTGAAAATCCTTAACTTAGAATGAGCACTACCTAGCAACAGCTACAACATCAGTGTGTCACCAACATTATCTCACACTAAATCCAAAACACAGCACTGTACCAACTACTAGTAAGAAAATTAACTCCATCCCTGCTGAAACCAGGTTAGGGCTGTACAGCCACTAGCTCTGGGACCTGGGGATGGTTCTGTAACCTGAAGCTCACTCCTGGCTGTGGAGCTTTGCCAGCAGTGGTGAGGGTTAATGTGGAGGGGCATCGAAGGCTGTGAAGTCCTCCCTTACCCCCATGATCCTGAAGTGAAGCTGCACCTTGATTACTTCACTTGTACTTCTCAAAACAAGGAACAGAGAGCTCAGAAGTGGAGCTTGGAGGAAACTCCTCTGCTTTTGCATCCTGAAACAGTGTAGTAGTTTGGTACTTGCTGTCAGTGTGATAGAGCAATTTGCCAAAGTAAATCAGGCTTGGATTACTGATCTGACTTTCTGGAGGTTTGTATGGTGAAGTGCATAGCTAGTGGCTGTGGTTTCACACTAAAGTCACCTTTCTTGGTAAGAGAGACTTTTCTGATTAGCTGGTGACCTTAGCAGCAGAGGTCTGTGCTCTGTTGCTGTTTTTTTCCTGCACTAGCTGCTGTGGTAACTAGTTTTCACCTGATCCCGTTGACACTGAATTTAAAATATTTTTTGGTTTTTATATGCTAAGGGAACACAGCCAAGAGAAGATGAGAACCAGGCTGTGGGGTGGCTGTTTTTTAATGCATGGGCTTTTTGGTGTGGGGGCAAGGGGTTGCTGTATGAGAGGAGTCAGTGGCCAGGTTTAGAACATGATTAAAGCTTTTGCACAGAAGCTGGCAGCCTGCAGAGGAGGGTTTCTCAGCTGTAAGCTTGTGCTATAGTTGTCTTTACAGGGCAGTGCAGTTGCTCTCGTCTGCAGACCTTTTTCACATTCCTTCCTGTAAAATAGTAAGTGGAAGACAATACTATCAATCCGCTTGCTTCACCAATGCTGCTTTCTTTTGTTTCTAGATATCTGACAAGTATGACGTTCCTTTTGATAAAATAGGAAAAATCTTCAAGAAATGTAAAAAAGGGTGAGTATGTACCTATGCAGCAACTGTCTGAGAGGAGGAACCCCTTCTTTCAAACCTGGAGGCAAACCTGCTTTATAATTCCTCCACGTGCTTGCACAGCTGCAAATGCCATCTGCAGCTGTGTATGGGTGGATAAACACAACATAATAATCCTATTCCACTGTCATTCAGAGAGCAGAAGGGTCCTGTAGAAATGTGTAGTCTGACTTCCTGGGTGAATACAAGTCATAGGACCTCTGAGTTCATTGCTGTTTGAACCAGAGTTATCACATCAGGGAAAGAAGAGTTAATTGTTTAAAGGCTCCCAGTGATGCAAGATTGACTATAATCCATGTTAAATTTGTTCCAGTGGTTAACTGTACTTGCTATATCTGTATTTGGCTACAGTTACTAAACCTGGTTTTCTTTGTGAGCTAAATTGAAGAGAGCCTTTCTTGTGAAGTACCCATTCCCCAAAGAGGTCATGCTCCACAGTTCTTTTATTTTGTAGTATAAATAATCAAGTTCTTGAACATGTCAGCTTTTGATTTTCCTTTTAATCTCTCAGTAATTTTCTTGCCTTTTTTTTTCCTCTCTGAAGTCACTTTGGTGTCTTAGCTACTTCTTCAAAGCCCCTCTGTCTGCAAAAAGAAGTCCTTTAGTTACTATTGGAATATAGTCTCAAGGCTTGTGCTCTCATACCAGAATCAACCCACCAGAATAGCTGGAAAAGGTTTGAGTTGGTGATAGCTAAACTGCTGGTAAGGGCAGCTTTGTGTGTGTCTGCACACATGCATGTGTGCACACAGGTTTGGACTGTTCTAACAATTGAAGTGTCCACACATCAGCTCTTTCTTCCCTTCAAGCTCTGTAGAGTTTTGCACTCATTGTTTATAGCTGTCAAACAAACCAGTCCAGACCCCCAAGGCTTCCCAGGTGTCTGCAGCTTCAGAAGGTTTTCTGCCAGTTCTGAGGTGGATGTCCCTCCCTGGTCTCGGAGTAAAGACTTAACCCTTTTGTTCAGATCCTGAAGAGTGGCAGCAAGCCTTGAGGGCAGGTTTGCATGCCAACAGCCAGATCTGCTATAGGAAGCAATAGGCCAGAAATAGGGGAGCAGGGATCTTGCACAGTCCAGGCTCTCTGAGGCCTGAGGGCACTTGACACTTGCTGTCTTTGGCATTTAGAACTGTAATATTTCCCTGACTTATTTTATTTTTCCAGAATTCTGGTCAACATGGACGATAACATTGTGAAACACTATTCTAATGAAGATACCTTCCAGTTGCAGATTGAAGAAGTTGGAGGATCTTACAAGCTCACTCTCACTGAGATCTAAGATCATGGATCCTCTGGATTTTAAACAGAGGTCTCAAGTGAACATTTTCCCATAATTTAGGATGTTGGGCAAAACGCTGATCACCTTCTCCAGAAAAAAGCCCGGTGTTGACTTGTTCTGGGGAGTAGAGCAGTGGTTTTGCTTAATACATTTGTGTTTCTGTTCTTTGAAAAGAACACCCTAATGCTCATGACCTTATCTGCACTTGAAATGAGCAAGCAAAGATCAGTGATTAAATAGAGAGCATGTATAAAATACTAGTAAATACGGGAGGAGAAAACTCCTGGAAGGTGGCCTTTTAGAGTGGTGATATCTTATTTATCTCTTCAGTATCCATGTTTGAGCCTGTTACCAGCTAATACCGTTTTATGGGACTGTTTTCTGCTAGGTAGAGATGCAGAGCTACCGATTGATACCAGTAGGAATTGTGTGCAGGTTGGAGAAAAGTCTTTATAATGTTTACTCTTGAACAGGGCAGACTGTTGAAATCACTTGTTGTTTGGGGGGAATGTAAAACTGCCTTGCTTATGAAGAACTCGCCTTAGTAACTGTGTGAACTCTCATCAGATGAAGCTACACTGTATATAAGTGCAATATATTTTTGAAGGTTTGTAAATGTGTACATACAAGTGATATATAATATATATAAAATACGGTGTTCTGTATATACCGTGAATATATGCAATGAAGCCCACCTAAAAGGATGCCATATACAGAGAAAACAGATATTTAATGTAGCTATTTAAAAACAGACAAACCCTTAACACGTACCAAAGGTGAGCACGTGTTTATACGTTCATAGAAGGCACAAGAGACCTGCTTGTTCAACATGGATCTTCCTGCACGGGAGAAAACAGGTACCAGCTTTCTCCTAAACCCCGCTGCCCAGCCAGGTGACTGCAGTCCTGGCTTCTCTTGTGAACTGCCAGTTTGAGCCCTGAAATGACTGCGTACTGCTGGGAGGTGATTTGGGCCAAGTTTGAGAGCTGGGTCCCAAGAGGAGCTGAGCAGATGAAGTTTCCTTGAACTCTTGCTTCTGGGGGTCAGGAAGAAGGCCTCCTGGAGGGTGAATTTTTTTATTTTTTTGTTTCTTGTAGCAGTGTACTTAAGACTCAGCTGGATGCTGCCTGCAACAGCAGCTCAGGCTGGATGTACCCCTGGGTCAGAGCCAGCTGCAAGGTCACAGGATGTCAACAACTGAAAGCACACAGGCAAGGATTTGAGAGAAAGTGGCATCCTGAGACAGCAGGCCAAGCATTAGTGGGGCCTAGGGGCTGGAGGCAGGTTAAGAGTTCCTGGTGCATGTACATCACCAGGCACTGACCTGCTGCTGAAGTGGAGAGGCCAAACAGGCAGCTGGTAGCAGGCATCCTGAGCCTAGCCCCAGCTGGGAGTGCCAAACACCACCTCCAAAAGATACTGCTCTGCAGTAGATCGTACAGTCTTCACTCAGCATGTGTGTATGCTTGTAAAGGAAAGGCACCCTCTGGTTAGTACCAAGTGAGAGGGGAACACCTGAACAGCAGCTCTCAGCTCTAAGGCAAAACCCTGCGTTACAGGTTGAGCAGATGAGCATGAGTACCAGGTCTAGTGTCACTTGGTGCTTTTGTTAGGGACCTAGATAATGAAAGAGAGATTTATAATGCTTTCAGGCAGCACAAAGCTGGGACAAGCTGCACATGCCTTACCTAGGACTTGAAGGTCAATCTGGATGGGCTGGAGAAATAGCCTGGAAAAGTAGGATATGATTCTACTTAACTGCTAAGTAGAATCATTAACCAATCGTAACCAAATGTTGTTCAGCTGTGTCATGATGCTGTTTGGAAAAGGGAGGTAAATGCCACATTGAGTTGATAAACAGGAGCGTGACCTGCAAGAAATAGGAGACCCACCTTTTGCTCTACTTGGCATCGCTGAGGCTTCCACTGGAACACTGTTCCCTGTGCTGAGCCCAGCCCTCCCAGCAGAGCCTGGATGTCCCAGAGAGGCCAGAGCACCTGGGCCTTCAGCCAGAGCTTGTGGCTTCTGAGGAGGAAGGGCTGGATGAGTTGCCTGGCAAGTGGTCATCTTCAGAAGGGAAGGTTGAGGGGAGCGGCCTCCCAACATGCAAAGTGCTCTCCTGGTCCATCACAAGCACAGTGAGAAGCAGTGAGTGTAAACTGCAGAAACTGAGGTTAGGTGTTGAGGCAGTTTTCTCTAGTGAGAAGAGCAGATTGCTTAGTGAGGTAGTGGAGTTTGGCATCAGAGGTCTTCAGGGCCAGGCTGGGCAAAGGTATCTCTGGACTTTCACAGGTATCGTCAGTTCTTTTTTGGTGCTGAGTCTAGGTGACCATTTGAAGTCTCTCCCCATCCTATTTTTTTAACACTTTTTATGAAATAGAGTAATTTGGAATTTGTTTGGACCAATCCTGAGCTGGTTGATAGCCTGCTCCATTCCCTGTTCTTTCCCTCCCCCTCCATGGACAGGCCCTAGAGAGGCTTGCCCACGCTCCGGGCACCGCCTGCTCCCCTCTTCGCTCTCTGCCTGGCGCCCAGCAAACACCACGTGGGTGCATCCACCACTGTGGCTGTGTGGACAGAGTCTGTGGGCTTGAAGCCAAAGGAGAGAAGGCAGCGTGCAGCATGGCTCTGGAGAGGCTTGGCCAACAGCTGCCACCTCCTACGGGAATCCACCTCCTGCAGAGCAGAGCAGCCCCAGGAGTTGTACCTGGCCCACACCGACCTGCCGCTTGGGCTTTCCTTCATCAGTCACAGGAATAATCTTACTATGGCAAGGGAATTCTTTTTGGTTTTTAAACCTGATATATAGAATACATATATATATATTTACACATTTTTATTGAAAATGGAAGTTTTATTACAGAAACTCAGTCTAGGGTCAGGGAAGTAGCTGTAGAGTTTCCATAGAGGTAAGATTGACATGAATGTTATTTCTTTTTACTGCTCTAATGAAGTATGTGAACTAAATCTGACGATTGTTTTCCACTCTAAGATATTCTGGGACACGGGTCTTATAACAGTAGCAGCAATGTCATGTATGTTTTATGAAACTGATTTTTTTTGTTGGCCTGCTGTTTTTTAATTGAAAATGTATTTTAAACCAAGCTATTAAATTTTATATGTTCATTTCTAATCATGAGTCTTTTGTGTAGTAAACACATCTACTCTTACCCCTTTATTTTTCCTTCAGTGGGGCATCTATAAAACAAAACCCCAGTGATTGTTTTCTAATGTCTCTGCTTTGCAGGAGAAAATAAGCTCAATGCCAGCCTTGCTGCTCTTCTCAGATAAGAAATGGTTTGTCTTGTTCTTATTCTCTGCTTGATTTCAACTGACCTCACTAACTTTTTAGCATAAGGAAGCTGCATAGCCTTTAATTTCCATGGGACCACTTCCTTTGGTAGTAATACAAAACCAAGTAACCATTGGTGATCTCAGACATGTAGTGGGTTGGTGATGCCTGGGGGTCTCTGCTGAAGGTGTGAACAAAAGCATCAGGGGCATTGCTGCCTTCTGTGACCCGTGCAGTGCATAGGGGGGGGGTCTCATGCGTGGGGGCTCACAGTGGTGCCAGCAGTTGCAGAATCACAGAAGGGTAGGGGGTGGAAGGGACCTCTGGAGATGATCCAGTCCAGTCCCTTTGCCAGGGTAGGATCACCCAGGGCAGGTCACACAGGAACAGATCCAGGAGGGCTTTGAAAGTCTCTAGAGAAGGAGACTCCACAACCTCTCCGGGCAGCCTGTTCCAGTGCTCTGTCACCCTCACAGTGAAGAAGTTTTTCCTTGTGCTGAGGTGGAGCTTCTGGGGTTCTACTTTGTGACCACTCCGTCTCGTCCTATTGCAGAGCACCACTGAAAAAAGACTGGTTCATGGCTGCCATGTAATTGTCAGCCCCCGATTGCTATGGGAAGCTGCAGATATCTTCAGGAGGAGCTGGTTGTAACTGGTGCTTCCCAGGTGCTGTTGGAGACCACTGATGAAGCTGCAGGCATTGACTTTCCTTAGATGAAAACACTCAGTTGAAGTCCATACTAATTGTCCAGAATAATCCTAATGCTCCAGTGTCTGCAGAGGTGTTCACCTCCCCTCTTTTTCACCATCAGAAAATGTCTCACCAAGCTTTTACTGTAGCTGGCTCCCCAGACCCTGCAGTGGCTTCAGGGTGCTTCCCTGTGACAGCTTCTGTGCCAGCACCTTCCCAGTCATGGGGCTTGTGTCAGTGTGCCTCGGGTGCGTGTAGTGTGAGTGGCAGAAGATTTCTGGGTTAGAAAAAGGCCAGTAACACCATGTATTTATTTATTTATGTATTATTCTTGTGCAGGCTGCACTCAGAGTTTTTGTCCGATGTAGCAAGATGCTGCAGGACATCCCCCAGAAAGTCACGGGGTGCCTTGGGTGATGCAAAAGTGCTGGGGGAGGCCGAGTGTCACCCACACCCGAGTCAGCGCGTGCTGAAAGGCCAAGCGAGGTGTAGCCCCCGTACAGTCGGTTTGCAGCGTGGTGCCCATCTGAGCAAACCTCAGCATATGGGGCTGGATCTGCTGCAGGGCTGGCTGTGAAACCACCCCTACCCCCTCTCCTCTGGGCCTGTGATGCCTTTGTCCCCCCCTGGCCTTAGCGTGGTGCGCACGCCTACGCCTGCACCAGCCCTCTCTCCTCCTCCTGCCACCTTGTTGGCCCTCTTCCATTCAAGTGGATTTAAAGAAAGTGTATTTTTAAGCAGGTCTTACCTGCCCTAGAGCATCAGTGGATGAAAGGTGAACTTCCAAAGACGCAGTGGTGAATTCCCAAGCCAGGCAGCCTCACAGGAAGGTCTGTGGCACTTCCTGGGGCCATGACTCAGGGTTCTAATGTCATGAACATGCAAGTAACCTTCGGGTTTTTTTAAGGTCTGATCTCTCTTTGTATGGAAAGCTGAATTCTGCAGTAGTCTTCAGCTGCTTGATGGATCTTCTGTCTATGAATTGCAGGAGGGTCATTTTGAGGCTTTTCGAGAGCATGGAGCTTACGTGCGCCTCTATTTGGTTTGGTATTTTAAATTATTTGATTTATTATAGTGATTAAATTATTAAATGTTAAGTAATATTTAGATGATATCTCACCTAGATGAATTGGTCTGATGAAAAATTGCGAGCTCTTCTTTTGCTGTTTATCCTTTGTCTACCCTACCGTGCTACCAGTGCTGGGTACGTTTGCATAGTTCCTAATACTGCAGAAGGGCTATTTGGGCTTTTCTTCTTGGCTAGTGTCAGTAGGTGCTGTGGCCGAGGTGTTCGCAGGGTGTTAGCGCGCGTCGCAGTTCCTCGTTTGCGCAGGGCAACGCTCCATCACCCCATCGATCTGTTTGCCTGCGCACAGCCCGGGGGTGGACAGCGTGCCTGCTGGCTTAAGCCTTATTTCTTTTGCCGTCTCTCTGGCTCAGCCATCCTGCTGGCTGCATACTCGTGTGCAAATACTTGCTGGGGACTGGTGTCAACAGCACTGAGCTTGTGCGCTCCCTCTGCAGTGCTGGTCCTCCCAGGTGGCATCCTGAGCCTGGTGCTGGCCCGCGGGTTGGTCACCTCTGCCGTGGTTCGATGGGTGGGAAGCACATGTGGGACAGTGGAAAGGTGCGTCACCGAGCCTGGCAGCAGCTCTGAAAAGAGGGAATGTGGTAGAGGAGTGTTTGTGCCTCTTTGGGGGTTTGATGTCTGGAGGTGGGGACAACCCTGGGTTCAGGGAGGGATGGCACTGAGGGCTGATGGAGCATGGTGTGTGGGTGGCTGCTGCCACCAGGCTGGAAAAGGTGATGTAAAATTGGAGTGAAACCTGGAGGGGGGTGAAGTCACATGGGGAAAGGCAGGTGAATCAAGTCCTGTGGTTCTGCAGCACCAGGGAAATTAAGTCCTGTGGTTCTGCAGTATCCAGCAGGTGAGGGGAGCTGGATGTAGTGCTGTCCCTGACAATCTGTCAAGTCTGCACCTGCAGTTTCTGGGCTCGATGGCTTGGGGCGAGGAGGGTGCAGTCCTGTCACCACTGCTAAGTGGCCCAACTTCAACAAACTTGCTCACTCCAGCTGTCAGCACAAGCCCAGGCAGAGCCCAGTCCTCTGCCTGAAGAGGCACGTTGGCTAGAGCAACTGCTGGCGTGGGGACCACTCCACGGGGTGATGCTAAGCCCTGCTGGGGGGTTGGTGGGTGCCTGGGTGCAAGGGTGTAGGAGTGCAGGGATCAGCACTAGCTCTGCCAGGCAGCTGTGCCAGCAGCGCTGGGACTGTTGCCAGTGTTGGATTGGATGCCGCTTTTAATTCTGACATAAGGTTTGCTTGGTTGGTTGTCTTTGTTGGTTTTTTTGTTGTGTGGGTTTTTTTCCTTAACGTAAATAATTACATGAGCTTTGCAAACATTAATAAGTAAATAAAGTAAAAACGATCGCTCAGTGTTCAACTCTGCAGATCATATCTCTGTAGTCTCTGCTCCCTGACTCTTACCACTTGAAATACTTTCCCTTGAGCCCACCAGCCAGCACTGGCTGAGGATTTTCAGGGGGCAACAGTGCTGGGTTCCCCATCTTGTGGGTGTCAGGGCCCTAAAGGAGCCCTTGCTCTCCTGTTTGCTTCTGCTCTGTGTGCTTAAAGAAGAGCCCAAGCTGCAGGCAAGAGGATCATTGAGACTTGCCCCATACAAAGCCCCAGGTCAGGATTTGTGAGACAAAAGGAGACAGTTATAAAATCAGCAATGGTGAGCTAACAAAATTATCTGTTGCTGCTTAAATCACCCCATTCACGTGGCCATTCCCAAATGACCTGGCACCTCATGGCAGTCCTCTGCAGAGCTTCAGCCTGTCCTTGGCAGAGACTGAGCCATGCTGGTGGGGATGCTGCATGCCTGTGGGCCTCTCAGAGCTCAGTGGGGACAATGGTTTTGGCAAGAGAGGGGCCCAAATTCACCCGATATCTGCAGAGACACAGCTTGTCCACTCTTGGCTGTATGTGCTTCAGGGCTGTGGCCAGCAGAACCCTCAGGACTTCTGTTGCTTTTTCAAAGGAAAATTTTGAGCCCTCCTCCAAGATCACAGAGGAAGTTTGGGAAAGGACTGTTGTGGTTTAATCCCAGCTGGCAACTAAGCCTCCCCGCCCCCAGCCACTTGCTCACTCCCCTACAGTGGGATAGGGGAGAGAATCGGAAAAGTAAAAGTGAGAAAACACATAGGTTGAGATAAGGTTGGGTTAATAGGTAAAGCAAAAGCCACACAGGCAGGGAAAGCAAAACAAGGAATTAACTCACCACTTCTGATCAGCAGGCAGGTGTTCAGCCAGCTCCAGCAAAGCAGGGCTCCATCACACACAACATTACTTGGGAAGACAACTGTCATAACTATGAAGATCTCCCCAGTTCCCCCTCCTTCCTGCAGCTTTATATGCTGAACATGATGTCGTAGAGTATGTAATAGCCTGTTGGTCAGTTGAGGTCATGTGTGTCCCCTCCCAATTTCTTGTGCACCCTCAGCCTACTTGCTGGTGGGGTGGGGTGAGAAGCAGAAGAGGCATTGAGTCAGTGTAAGAACAGCTCAGCAGTAACTAAAACATCCCTGAATTACGAACACTGTTTCCAGCACAAAATCGAACGGTAGCCCCATCCTAGCTACTGTGAAAAAAATGAACTCTATCCCAGCCCAAACCAGCACAGTGCCTCGGGTAAGATAAATGAAGAAGGTGATTATGACCTGAAACCGTTCACCTTTGCTTGCTTTTTTTTTTCCCCCCCCTCAATGCTTGGGGTTACTGATGCTCTTCAATGCCATCAGGTTTTGCAGTATTCAATTTCTTGGCAGAATTTCCCCCGTCACCCTGCTTTAAAAGCCCTCTCTCTCTCTGATCCTCAAGATTTTCTTCACGCTGCATTACATCTGTCCATTGCCTCACCCAAACTTTGCTCCAAAGGTACATTTCAAGGCTTTTATGAAGCATGTTCAAGCTCCCTGACGATGGCACTCGGGTGGATTCAATACAGCTTGACAGACCTGCATGTGAATGCCATAAAGTGCAGAGATAGGGGGTGGAAATCTGGCCAGTGGGGACCTGACTGGCTGCAGCAGTGCTGGGATTTCATGCCCAGTTAAAGGGAGAGGAAGAACCTGGCCTGAGACTGATAGACCTGGGGAAAGGCAATTCTGTCTTTGGCACTGAAATGGAAGCACAAACCTTCAGGTTAAGATATTTAGGCAGGGTATTCACAGCTCAGCTTATTCCAGTCAATTGCTCAGCTGGGGAGGAAAGAAGGAGTGGTGCTTGTGGAGCAAAAGGAGCTGTGGCCGGGGCTCGGCTCGATCATGAGGTTGGGAATTACCAGCTGCCTGGGGAAGGTTTTGGGGTGAAAACAGCATTTCTCCCCAGTTTGTGGTCTTTCCCATCCAGCAAATCTGTGAATGTTCATCCTAAGGCTGGTCTTCACAGAATCAGAGAATGGTTGGTGTTGGAAGGGCCCCCTGCAAGTCATCTGATCCAATACCCCTGCGCAAGCAGGGCCACCCAGAGACAGTTGCCCAGGACTCTGTCCAGACAACTTCTGAATATCTGCATGGATGGAGACTGCACAACCACCTTGAGCAACCTGTGCCAGTGCTGGGTCACCCTCATGGTAAAAAAGTGTTTCCTGATGTTCAGAAGCTCCTCCTGTGTTTCAGGTTATCCCTCTTGTCTTGTGAAGGGTCTCCTATAAGAAACGGTACCAAGAGATTAGAGAGATGAAGTGCTGATTTTATTATAAACATGAAAATAAAATAGTAAATACTGGTACTGGGGTGTCTCAGAGAGGACAGCAGAGACTCAGAGAATGGGATGGCAAGAGCAGCTAGGACTGAGGCTTGAGCCTAAGCAGGAGGTAAGACAAAGAAGAGGTGTACCTTTCCTTGTAGGTGAGATGGGAGGCAAGGAGAGGACCAGCAGCCAGATGGTGACACTAGGCATTGGTGTTATAGCTCCATGCCCAGACACCATGCTATGAGCTCTGCAGCATCATTCTATAAATGTCCTGGCCGCCTCAGAGGCTCAAGTCCTGTGCAGCCCATCACTATGTCTTTACTGAGCCACGGCCGAGTGCCAGGCAACCCTGTGCTGACACCCTGGAGCTTAGCCATCTCCCAGTACACCCAACATTTTCCTGCTCCAGCCACAGTGGATTTTGACTATAGATGGGACCCATGTCACAGGCATCACAGAGATCACAAAACTGAGCTCTCCTGGAGATGAGAAGGTCACAGACCCCAGGGCTTTGCTCTGGCCAAGTCTCTTTACACTACTTTCCCTTTTCCAGCTTTCCATTTCCTAGGCTTAAACCACTGAGTGCTGAGGAAAGAGCTCAGTATTGAATACAATGCAAATGGGGCTTACTCACAAACTGAATTAAAACTAAGAAAACTGGGAGAAGGAAAAAACAATTCCAGAGTCAAAACATCCCAAGCAACTGTTTAGAGTGGAGTAAGCCACCAGATGTTGAATGGTTTATTCATTATCAGGAACACAAAGCCAGTGTGCTTCTTCCTGGGCAGCATCCCAGCAGCATGGGATGACCACTGAGCAGTGACGAGGTTTTGCTGTGCCTCTTTTAATAAAATAATAATTACAATAACCATAATAATTAGGTTATTTCTAATGGAAAGTGCAATCAAATTTTACAGGGAAGGACAGCTGAGGGGAAGAAAATCTGTAGTGGGAAGAAGGTGGCTGAAGCTCCTTCAACTTGAAAGCCCTGGGAAAATGCTGACTGGCAAAGCTCCGCGGGGGCAGGGAAACATCAAGTATTTCACCTATTCAGCAGAGGAGGAAAGTCAGACCCTTAGGGATATTGGGGATGACAACTGGTGTATGAAATGCGGATTTATGGTATTAGCCAGTCACCTGCCTCTCCCCCCATCAGGTGTGTTGGAGGGACCTAAAGAGCCTAAACAATGCTCAAGGGCCACTTGTGGATCCTGGCCGTAAGGCTTGTGAAGTGACCCAGCCCAAAGGAGGCAGCATCCAGGCTGGCTCCACTGCTTTGTAGCCCAGTACCCGCAGCACACACCTCAATGCTGCACCTCGCTCCCCAGGGCTGCAGCTCACCCTAAGCAGCCCAAAGTGGGACATGCAGATGGGGGCAACCCTGCACAACACCCATGCCCTGGAAAAGCTCTGCAACCTGTGGCTCTGGCTCATTTCTCTGGTCTGAAGAGCACCATGGAAGGATGCACAGGGGAAAAGAAATTCAGTGTAACCGGTGTTTGCCATACTCGGGAAGGGGAAATAGCACAGCTACAAACCAGAAGATCTGCAGCGCAGAATTAGAACTCGAGTTTATTTCACATTGGTCATCTTGTTGCATCTTCTTAACATCCTGAAGTAGTGCAGTAGTGAAAGGGAAGTGCACATCCAAGGCTGAGGTAAGGATTTACCCATGCTGGAAAAAAACCTCCCTGCCCTTTTTATGTAAACATTGTAAAACTAAGTGGGAAATTGCCTTTGAAGAGGGGCATTAGGATCTCCTCTGTGCAAGGGGAGTAACAGCAACTAAGTCCAAGCAAGCTCCAGTTACAAGAAAAAGCATCAAGTCATACTCAGCAGCCCAGACTGGTGGGATACTTTATCCAAGGAGCAAGCAGGGTATGTTCTGCTTCTGAGCAAGCGGGTGGAGGACACTGAGTCATCTGTGGCCAGCAATACTGCTGGGAAAGTATCACAAGAGAGGGAATTTCAGTTTTCTAGCTCCTTAGCTGGGGCAGGGATGGGTTGCAGACATTGCTGGGCTGAGATACCCCCCCTTAGGCAATAGGACAGGGATTTAAACTGTTAAGAGACTCAATTGCTCCTGATTTCTCCCTCCCAAATTCCTTTGGGGTTGTCATGTTAAGGCTCAGAAGAGCATTTATTTATTCATGGAAAATGTATTTGTCAGTAGTAAAATCCTGTACTTGATTGTGTCCATATAATATAGACGGTTAATTGTAAAGCACGATGTTAATTCAACATTATATAGATGGAGAGCACTCAAGGCATGTAATTATTAGTTGTATAGTTTGAGTGCAAGCGCTGCGGGGGGGATATTACCCTTGCAAGCAATCCCATCCCCAGCTCCTGCCTTCCTTTGCTTTGGCTGCCGTTCAACAGGGACATGTCCTTGTCCCTGGGTTTGCCATCTGTCCTGTGTACTGCAGCTCTGCTTGGGCCCCTCAGCGGGAAAGTGGCACCGGAGAGGGACACAGCACCCTGTCACCTGTGAGGAGCATGGGCTGACTCCGCTGGAAGCAAGATATTTTTAAGAGCACCTCTGTTTTTCCTGCCAAGCAGTGTTTGGGGAGGCAAAGGGTGCAGGAGGGCAGCAGTAAAGGTGTGTTTGGTGCCAAGGTCAGTAGCTTGAAGGTGGCCATCTCATCTGTCCCCTTCTTTTCCACACAAGCTCTTGTGCTTACTTCTGTCTGAGGATGCTCTGGATGGTCTCCTGCCCCTCCTCAGCTCCTCATCTCATGTTTTCAGTGACGGTCATTAACTTCAACCCAAGATAGTTATATTTTATGTGGATGTTCCTTGAAAGGAAGGGAAGACGAAGAGCAGGGGAGGCTGTAGGATGGACGATGTGGATAAGAGACATGTGAGTGATTAATTCCCTGGGAAGCATGGGGTCAGGAGTCACCATGGGATGGGGAGAGAAAAAATACAGACAAGGCACTAGCCCAGAAATAAGATGGACACATATTTTAAGATCTGCTTAGAGATGTGACCCAAGAGGCAGCAATCTTTCATCAGGCAACCAGGTCTGAGATGTCATGGCCCTTCCTGGGCACCTGTGAAGGGCCCATTCCCAGAAAAGGATGTTGGAAGAAGCCTTTGAAGATGCTCAGTAGTGTCTCAGGTTATCAAATTTGACAGAGGAAAGAAGTTGTACAACTGAGCTGTGCAGAAATCCCCTCTGATATCCAGAAGCAGTGCAAGGAATGGGAAAAAGTGCCAGTATCTTAAACAAACCCCATTTCGTGTCAAAACAGATGACCCTTCGTGAACTGCCCACAGCAGCCACACAGGAAGATTGCATCGACCATCTCTTCTGACCACACATGGACCTTGGTCAAGAGTCCATGAAGAGATAGCTAAACATATATGATGAGACAGCTGGATTCCTGTGATCAGTCAAATTCCCCCACCTGCAGACTTCCCTTGAGCTTGGCACCGTGCTGTGCTCGCTGCTGCACAAGTACTCAGGTACATATGGACAATGTCTTGGAGGAGATGGTGGTGTTGGTACTGGAGGACCTTCTCTCTGACCACAAGGACACCATCACTAACTGTGTGTGAGGTCACTCCTGCCTGGTGGAAGTCTGTGGTACCAGTCACCCCCATGAGTGAGTGTGAACAATGTCCAGTGGTCCAGGAGTCAGCCTCTGGTCATACAGGACATCTTCCTAGCATCTAAGTGCTGCATTAAAACACTTCTGAGTTAATAAAATGTGAAAGATGATTGAGGATGAGACCTGAGTTTGCACATAGACTTGATACCTGCTCAAGCAAGTCATGAGATGACCAAGAGAGGGGAACATCTGTCAGAATTACTAATGCTTTAGTAGAGTCTCAGAAAATAGACGTGGGTTTTTCTAACAGTAATACTGAGGTCAAGATACCCGTGAAAATGATGAAGACATCCACTTAGATAGAACAATAAATAATTAACATGTAATTTTTATTTTTTGCTGGTATTTGAATCCATCTTCTGGTGCCACTAAAATAAGATCAGGGCACAAATAGCAGCAGTATCAAAACCAGATGGTGCACTTGATGGAGCAGATGGTACACTACTGTGTCATACTTACTACTTTCACTTTATTATTTCTGTTACGGTGGATCTCTGGACAGTCCTCACCTGTAATCAATATTTGTGGATTAGATTTTTTTAATTCAGTAAACATTATATTTCATATACTCAGAAAAAATCTGTTTGAGTGGTGATTTCTCTCTGTAGTACTGGAATTGTTTGGTGCAGTCAGTGTTTTTTCAGACAGAAACATGTTTTGGGGGGCAGAGAAAAAAATAATTGGCAGCATGTATTTATTCTATTATACTCACCTTCGGTCTAAAATAAAGTGGGAAACAGTGCGTGTGACTCTTCTCCTAAACCTTTTACTTTTGTCATAACCTGGCTATGCTTCCTTTCGCCATCCCTGCCGCTTACTCACTCCCTGGCTGCTTATCCGCGTACCGAAAGAGCGGGCTGCTTCTGAAAGGGAAGACAAGCGGTGCAGGTGAGGAAGAAATCAACTGTCGACTCCCACCAGTTGGGGACAGCACGCAAGGACTGTGTTTTTCATCCTCCCTTCGGGCAGCGGCTGCTGTGTGGCAGCCGGTCCCTGCTAGCAGACACGTCCGCAGCTTGCTGGGGAGGTCTGCTGCTGCTGAGCCCGTGGCGGGGGGCATTTGCCCGGCCACTCGATAGCCGGCAGCCCTGCGGAGCGCGTCCCCACAGAGCGTGTTCCTTCGGGCGCGCGGTGCTGCCGGGCACGGCGACAGGCACGGGGGCAGCCGGGTCTGAACGGGCTGTACGGCTGCGCCCGCTCGCGCCCTAGGAACGAGGCAATCCAGCGAAACGTCGCTCACGCAGACCCTCGCCGGCAGCTGGGCCCGAGTCTGCGTAAAAGCTCCTGGATTTGTCACTGCTATTGCTTTTAGAAATTTTCCTAGCGAGTAATATACCATTGGTCGGCCCGGGTTTTTTCCTTCTCTTTTCCTTCCCTCCCTCCTCTGTCCTTCATGGTTATTCCTTATACCCCATTCTCCGCTCTGTTCTTCACAGACACCCTGTACATGACTCTCTGACTGTAAATCCCTCCTAGAACTTGGTTATTCCCCCTGAGGTCGGTGCCTTCACCCCTTGGATGAATCCCTCTGGTCCCGTTCCTGCCCTGGGCCGGGGGCTGCTGCAGCCGCTTCCATCGGCTGGTGACAGGCACCACCCAGCAGAGCTGCTTCGTTTGCTCTGTGGTGGGGAGCTTCTCCTCTGGCTGCTGCTGTTGGCCCAACAAGCATGTTCTGGGGCAATTCAGGGCTGCGGCAGCTCCGACTGCTCCATTCTTCAAGTGCACATCAGATGAGGGAGAAGGGACAGCGAGACTCATCCTACATGCACATGGCAGTCTTTCATTTCTTCTGATGTATCTTCTCACGTCTCATGTATGGGAGCTCTGATGGCAATTATCTCTCTTTATTTAATCCAGCCCCGTTTGCTACAGTATATGTGTTTGCTACAGTAGCCCGCTGCTCTATTCAGCCAGACCACACCAGTGCCAAGCTGCACTTACTCTAAAGCTGCACCCCAGACGACTGCTTTGGTCTATTTTTAACTGCTGGTAAACATTAGGAAAACTGTCTGAGCCCGTAATATTGCTCCTCTAGTCTCTTTTGAATTGTTTATTGTGTAATTATCTGCAAATAC
The DNA here is from genome assembly GCA_024336885.1 of Actenoides hombroni. Taxonomy (NCBI): domain Eukaryota; kingdom Metazoa; phylum Chordata; class Aves; order Coraciiformes; family Alcedinidae; genus Actenoides; species Actenoides hombroni. The sequence goes on along the minus strand of WUAM01000164.1, from coordinate 3,032,786 downwards.
GGAATGGAGGAGAGCTGCCTGTGTGCCCTTTTTGCTGTTTTCAGTCTATAGCATTAAATATTTTCACTCCTACTCACATGCAGTATTTGATTCTTTTCTTGTCTTCCCAGCTGAAGGGATAAGATAACCCAAGCGGAGCCTTCTCAACCCTCTGCTGAAGCGACTTACATCTGCTCGTTCCTACATCAGAACAAAGACATTGTCTATCTCTGACAAATAAAGCTTTTCTCTGAAGTGTTTGCCAACAGTCTGAGTTAAACAGGCTTTATAAAACCCAACGGTACTCAGAAAGGCAGACCCAGAGGATAGCAGAGCAGCAGCAGAGAACCCCAGGGGCAGGCTGGCTCTGCAGAGCTGGGGGCCACGCTGCCACAGCCAGCTAGGGCAGGGTCACTGGAATCCCACAGCCACCAACATGGACAGGCTCCTCTTTGGAAAGGAGTCTTGGGGATGTTTGGGCCCTGTGCCAGGTTACTAGCTTCAGGAGGGAAACCACAGCCAGCGAGGATCATCCTGATGAGCACGTTCATACGTTGCTCAGGAAGCTGTGATGTTGATTGAAACCCATGGGGAAGTCTATGGGTAACTACAGAGAAGAAAGATAATACTAATTGCATTAATATTCACCTTAGTGCAGGAAAGAGAAAGGGAGGACAAGTAAGAGGGAGGGAGATGAGGAGAAGCTGTTGGGTCTGGGGACTTGGACTCCATGGGGTTCAGACCAGTGCTCTACCACTAACATCAGGGCATCAGAGGCGAGGATGAAGAAGATGCTCCTTCCTCATCTAAGACTGCCTCAGCTAGCAGCAGCAGAACAAGGTAGACCAGGTAATTTTGGTAGGAGCTCTGAGGGTTTATGTTAAAACCTTTAGTTGCCATTTTTAACTCAGTGAAAGGAACACAATCAAATATGTTTTTCCCTCTGGTGCAAGTCATAGTATGGATGTGTAACATAACTTCTTTTAACTGGTCTCGCATCCGTGTGCTGTAGCGAGGACCCCTGGTCCAGAAATTTCCACCTGGGCACTCAGAACACGTAGGCACGGTCTGTGGTATGTGACATGGAAAACATCCCACTGGAAGCTGGGAGAAATGATCCACACTGCTTCCCTGCGACGGCTTCTTCACTGACGAGGTTGCTGTGCTGCCTTCAGATGCTATTACTCAATTAAAAATCTGGGCTGTAAATGACTCAGGCTGTGCATGTAAGTGCTTTAAGCAGAAACTGCATGTGTTTCAACAAGCAGCGAAGAGACAAATACAATTGCTTCTCAACTACGACGGAGCCAGAGAAAACGAAAAATAGAACAGCACACTATTTCCCTGGCTTTACAATTCTCTGAAGGTTTCCCTCCAAAGGAGACCACGCAAGCGGCTCTGCTCTTAAGAGGAACAGCTAGTGATTTATACATCACTGTGCCACCTTCCATCATGGTTTTTAGTCACCAAGAGCATTTACCCCAAATTTGTTACATTCCCTGTCACACAACTGACTTCCTTTTGCAAACGTAAAGCTTTAGTGTCAGAGCTGGGTTTGCAGTTTGAATTATCAGCATTTTTCTTACTCTGGTAAGACACGGGGCCCTGCCACAGAGGCTCCGGCTCCAGCACAGTAGGTACCACACAAACACAGCCAGAGAGCGGCTCGCAACCAAAGTACAGCACGAGATGCCAGGCAGAGACACCAGCTTGCAGGTTGCAAGACCCCATGGGACCTTCGGGGTGAAGGACTTGTAGTTGCAGCAGCTGCTCCTTGTAGAACCCCTGTGGTGGACACGGTGGCAGGAGGCCTGGTAGTGGGAGAAAAAAAAGAGAGATTTGGTTAAATGTGGGAGACACAGGGGAGAGATGTAGAGGCGAGGGCAATGCCCTGACGGACAGCCAGAGAGATCCCTTCAATTTGGTGTCTGATGGGCTGGGAAGCAGTAGCGCTGGGGAAGCTGAAGTATGTGAAGTGTGCAGTAATGGAGACCAGAGACGAGCACAGCGTGGTGAAGCTTTAGAAACTACGTGGGCAGCGGGGAAGGACCGGGATTCAGAAGAGCTGTAATGGAACAAATGAGCCCCAGCGGTCAAATGAAGCTAACAGCAAAAGGAGATGAAACATTCGAGATGATCCCTCCCATGTCCTCCGCATCGACAAGGGGTATGTCACGTCTTGAGAACCGAGGAAAGAACAAGCAGAGATAATCCAGCAGCAAGAAACGCTTGTTACCGTCTGCATTTTGTTCCAGTCGGCAGCGAGACACGCGGCGGGGGCCCGGCTGGGAAAGCACTCGCAGGGCCAGCGGCTGGATCAGGCTGAGGGGACCCAGCCAGTTCTGTCCCTGGCCGGGCTGTGCCCTCGCCCAGGCAGCGGGCACACCGCGAACGCTGCTGCCAACCGGGTGGCCGACGCGTTTCAGCTTCCATTAAAAAAAACAAGGGGCTAGAGGCTGGAAGGTGACAAAACAAAGAACACGCTTTTTTTTTTTTAATAAAATAAAAACATCTCGCGATTTGAAGACTTTTCCGAAGACACCGGCTGGGCTGGCATGGGGCAGGCCGCCCCTCGCCCGCGGGCCCACAGCTGAGCAGGGGCAGGGGCCGCAAGCCCGGGGATCAGAACCCACCATGCTAACGACTCTTGAGATTTTATCTGGGGGGGTGGGAGGTAGGGTTATTTTTAACGCCGGATCCTCGGGCCGGTCCCGGCGGTTCCCTCCCCGCCCTACGCCGCCGGCGGGACCTCGCTGAACACGGAGGGGGAGGCTGATGGCGCGCGGTGGGAACCGTTGTCCCCAGATCCCGCCCCGGCGCCGGGCCGCGGGAACCTGCGGGGGGAGGCGGGGCGGGGGGGGAGGG
>WUAM01000164.1:3001090-3028770 GCA_024336885.1 Actenoides hombroni | reverse complement strand
CGCCAGCTGCCCGCGCACGTACGGCCCCGACAGCCGGCGGGGTGACGTGAGGACAGACGGCCGGGCGCGGTTGGCCATTTCCCTGGCAGCAGAAGAGCCCGGGCTGCAGCGCTCGTCCTGGGAAAGGGCTTCCTTAGCCTCTTTCTGTTTCTCTCTTCGGAGTGGTGTAGGGTTTTATCAGGTTCCTTTAGGGAAATTGCTATAAAACTCCAACGTGGAGTTGGGAAAAAGAAAGCTGCTGGCTTGGTTGCATGTGATGGGGTTTTGCCCTCGTTCCCGTTCTCACTGTTGTCAGTGGAAATTCTTAGAAGTCTCCTTCCGAGCAGTTAATAGCGTTAGAGTGCTTTCACACCCTCCCGGCCCCCCGTCTGCACATCTCCGTGCCTGGGACCTCGTGTTTGAGGCGAAAGTCTCCTGTGAGTGGCAGAGCCAGAGCTCCCCATCCATTGCGTGCGAGCTGTTTGCCCTGCACATCCCTGTAGAGGAGGCTTTGTGACACTGCTGAGCAGGATGCTTCCACCTTACTTAACTTGGTAACAAAACTTGTGACTCAGGTGTGTAAGTGATGTCACCCAATAAGCATAGTTCCCTCGAGGGCTTCAGGCCATGCTAACGGTGTGGTGGTGGTTTTTAGTTAAAACCCTTCTGCTGCGGCACCGAATCACTCTGTGTAACAGCAGCAGGCACAAGAATCTTGGGCTGTGCTTCTGAATCAGCCTTCCCAGTTAGTTGGTGTGCCTAAAGGCTGGAAGAGTTTGGACACCGAGCTGAGGCTGAGCTGGCCCGTGAACGATCACCCGGCAGCACAGCACTGCTTTTGGAGTCGCTGCCAGGCGCTGTGTGAGCTCTGTGGGTCTGGGTATCCTTTGCAGAGAAGGCAGGCGGTTTGCGTGCGTGCATACACATGGACGCCCACGAATTTTCCATGATGCCTGCAGCTGGAAACAAATCAATATGATTACATTTGTCTTCGTGTTACTCACGGTGCACTTTGAGATCCCTAGCGCCCGTGTGGTACCATACCTTTCTAAAGTGCAGTTCCTTCCTTCCCTCCACCTTAGCTTCCCCTACTGGTAAAAATAAGATTTAAGTGCTTTTGCAAGGTGTAGTACTCCAAGTCGGTACTCTGATCATACCTTAAAGAATCTTAACCTCAGTTGGTGCTGGATAGCAGTCATCTTTTGAGTCCAGGAAAAAAACCTTGTCCAAACAAGGTTTAGAAGTCAGGATTTTTTTTTTTTTTCATCTTTTTTACTTGTATGCAGGCATGGGATGTGTTTATTCAGAGCAGTGTAATCCAGGAAAGTAACTTGGGAAACGTGAGCTACACACATATCTGTTCCTTTCCTGCAAATCACACACATTTATTTATTTATTTATTTATTTTTCCAATTCGAACAAGGGTGGGGAGGCGAGCTGGTGGGGGCAGGGTAAGCATCGAGCTGGTTGGTGGAAGTCTTGCCGTGGGCACGGGATCTATTTCAGATGACCTTCATGGTGAGCAGACAGTATGTGGGTGGTGTCAGCTTTGTATTCTGACTTGTCCTAATAGCCGGTAATCCGATTACGTTTAGGTTGACATTGTGGACATCTATGAGTCTATCCGTGAAAGGCAGCGTCATGACAGCGAAAGGTCTACCTGCAGCACCTTGGAGCAGAATGACATCGAAGCCGTTGAAGCGCTTGTTTGTATGAGCTCCTGGGGTCAAAGATCGCAGAAAGGTGACATATTAAAGATAAGGCCACTCACGCCCTTCTCGGATTCTGGTGATTTCACAATGCACGCCGAGGCTACGTCTGAATTGCCAAAGGACTATTTATCTACGCTGGTGAGAAAAACATGAATGCAAAAGAAATGTGCCTGACATCTGAATGTTGTATCTCTGCAGCGTTGTCACTTGGGTGGAAAAGAGAGCTTGCTCTTGTGTAGAATAGACACGGCGTAGCCAGTGCTCTTCACATGTGCAGACAGTAGTCAGGTGCGTCCGTTGAGTGAGTTTGGGTTTCTTTGCCATCTCTGGCATGGCAAACCCTTGTTAAATCTTGATGCGAAAGCCCTTGCTGGCAGGTTGTTTAATTTGACTGGGGCGCTGAGGATGTGTCTTGGTGGCTGTTGTACATTTCTTGGAGCAACTTTGAGTAAGAATTGCAGGGTGAGCTTCAGTGATTTGACACCAGCTTATCTGCAAGCACTGTATGAAAAAGGCTCTTGATGACATTTGGCTTCAGTCTGGTCGTTATAAGAAAGTGCAGGCTACCATTATGAAATACAGAAACTAATTAAATTGTCTGTGTTTGTACTTGTAGTAGTCTGTTATTTCTCTGGAGCGTTAGTCTATTCCAGCTGACTAATGTTGGTTGAATCACAATTTTTTTGTTGTTGCTGCAGTTTATGTTGCAACAAAAGCAGGTATTGAAAAATGGCTTGGTGCCATTCAAGCTTCAGATGGTTAAGGCCCATTTCAACCAGTAGGCTTCTCGTATGCCGTTATGTCAGGAGAAAGAGCTGTATTAGAGGAAAGAGGCTGAGGTAGCGCGGCAGCAGCTTGAGGGACTTCTCTCGCACTCGTGCTGCACTGCTTGGGCACTTGAGCAGCACAGGGGATAGGTGTGAGTGTTCAGTGGTGAAGGAGAAAGGAGAGGTGGTGGCAGCAAAAGAGCACAGAGAGAAATGGATGAGTAAGAAGGGAGAGAGCAGTTCTGTTTGTCTGTATCCAAGAAGTAGCCACCATCTAATGGGGTAATCATTGATAAAAGGTCCAAGGCTTGCTGGAAGCTTGAAACTGAAAGGGTTCAGTATCAGTGTCTGTTGCAAGTCTGCTTTCTGTGAACAGAAGAGTGCTCATAGCCTCTTACAGCAGCACCCATCGCTGAGAAAAAAGGAACCGGAGAGTTTTTTGTAGTGCAGCGAGCAAACAAGCAACGTTTTGTGCAGGTTTACAGCTGCCTCGTTGCCTTCTTTTATGAGTAAGCTTTTGAGCATATTCAGAACGGCTTTCACGTGAGGCAATGTGTGCTTTAGTCAGCGTGTGCTAAGAGTCAGGTTCTGAGATTCTGGGGAGGGGGTGTCATTTTATCTTCACAGTAAAGATAGTGAAAAGTTGTGCTATGAAGTTACACTGCTATGTAACGGTGCTTTCTTTTTTGCAGTGCATGACCCCTCCACACAGCCCTGACTTTGTTGAGATGTCAGCTGCTTTGCTCCTCTCCTCACAAGTCACTTATTCCAAACCAAGGACCGTCATGGCAAATACAGCTGCCTGCTCAGTCACATCAGCGACCGGTGCCTCTCCCATTACCAAGCCGTCTGTTATCAACATGGAGCAACAGTGTGGTCAGAAGCCAGTGATACCTGAATCCTTTGCCCCTCAGCCTTGCAGGGCCATGGCAACAAGCGTCATCCGTCACACAGGTGATAGTTCTGCTTACCACCACATTCCTGCTGTGCAAGAGAAAACAAAGGTAACTTCAGGCTACAGCAGTTCCAGAGACTGGTGTGGAGTGGATGACCGAAGACATTCCAGACTGCCACAGGACACGTGTGCTGTAGATGATTTAATTAATGAAACCTCTCCAGTACATCAACCTCATGCACATGACTCCAGTGATATTGAGACCAATAAAGGACAGCTACCAGTCCGGCCTGTTTCACCGCAGACTCACTTACCAAAGAATTGTGAGAATGACTTGCAAAAAAGAGCTACCCCGGTGACACCTGCCCCCGTCTCGAGCCCCCAGGTTCTCTGTCAAATGATCCCTTTAAATGGACAAAGCAGTATGATCAATGCCTACGTCAAGCCTTCAACTCCAACAGTCTCAACTCCAATGAAACCTATTTTACCGCAGACAGCCCCGCTCCCTCAGCCTGTACTCATGGGACCTTCTGTGCCTCAGGGGACCGTCATGTTGGTTCTTCCACAGACTGCTGTCACACAGACACCACAGTGCCCACAAACAGTAATGACTGTTGGGAACACCAAATTACTGCCCCTCGCCCCTGCTCCTGTGTTCATCGCATCTGGTCAAAGCTGCGCGCCCCAGATGGACTTCTCTAGACGAAGGAATTATGTTTGCAACTTCCCTGGGTGCAAGAAAACCTATTTCAAAAGTTCCCACCTCAAAGCCCACCTTCGCACCCACACTGGTGTGTACTGCAGGGCAAGTCCTTTGTCTCTCTGGCACTGGCTCGTGTTGGGGTGCTGAAATGCGTGGGATTTTCAGGGAGGGAGTGGGAAAGGAAAGAGGCAGGTGATCAGAAAGCTTCCGATCATATCGGAGAGGGGAGGAATGCTCATTCTCTGTGGGTGAGCAAAACAAGACAGACTTTGTTCTGAGACCTCAGCTGACCTCGTAGTGTTAGTTGAATTTCACATGCTTTAGTTGGAGTGAAGCTTTGCTGTCTGTGTGTGTGTGTTTAGGTTGAGAGGCATCCTGCCATCTGGACTAAATAGAAATTAATTGTCTAAGTCCCTTTTTGGGGGGGATGTGGAGAGGTCTGATGTAAGCAAACTGTAGTAGAGGTACTTGGTATTGATTGTTACACAATTAAAAAAAAAAAAAGGGAAAGTCAGAAACAACACATTTTTTTCCAGAGTTTTGTTGAGGCTAAATGGGAATGCATTGAGACTTTGGGCTGTTGTGGTAGGAAGCAGAGCTTCTGCAGGAATGTAGTGGTTTATTCAGTTACAGAAAGGTAATTTTAATGGTAAACGGAAGTTAGTTGTCATTAATATGAGCTGATTTGCTCTGTAAAACCTGGTCAGCATGGAGACAGTATACCTGCTTTACTTATCCTTTTTCTGGGTCCCAGATCTTGTTAAGCGAAAACAAAAAGAGTTATCAGGGACTATTTTTGATGTTGAGGGATAGACATAGGGGGCCATTTGGTGCAGAATACAGCATTCAAACGTCTAATTTTGTTCTTCCTTGGCTTTTTTTTCCCTCCACTCTCCCTTCCTCTTCTTATTGCATGTCAGCTTCCGTGGCAGGATTTGGATTAGTTTGCCAACTTGTCTTTACAGTTCCTTCGGGGGAAAAAAGCTTAAACCCCATATGAAGCTGATAATCCTTGTAAACGAGAGCTCAGAGACAAAATGATGCTTGTACTTCTTGCTTGAGAGTAAGTGCTGCAGGCTGCTGAATTAAGCTGGCACTGCAGGATAAACAGCAACAAGTGTCTCTGAGCATGGGCTGCTGCTGACCCACGGGGAAGCTGTGTGTCCCTGTATTGTGATTAAGAGTAGGACGTGTATGGGGTGTGAAGCACACTGACCCCTCACTAGCCAGTCCACATTACAGGGGGGGCAGAGTAGTCCAGCTTTCTTTTCCCACCTTTTCCCTGCACACTGAGTAGCTAGGTGATACCACGTACACCAAACATAGAACTTCACTCTCAGTATCTGAAATCAGAACAGTGCTTCTGTGTGGGTTCCTTTCTCCTGGATGCTCTTGTTCTGCTCCAAAGTGTTAGCATAAATTTGGGTCATGTGGTAGATGTTTATCTTGAACTTTATGGGGGTCATGGGTTGTAGATCATGTTGTTTGGGATAGGTCTGATGTTAAGCAGTTGCCCAGAATGAGCAGAAGCTGACAAGGACAGCCTTGGTGAGTGCTGTTGTTCCTGGGTGTGCAGAACTCCCCAGAGTGTCTGCTGGCACTCCAGCTGTGTGGGGATGGCAGAACAGGCCATTCCTCAGTGGTGCTTGCTGGGGCGGTGTGTTTGGGTGTCGGACTAAATTACTGGAGGAGCAGGACTCTGGGACTCGATTCTAGGCTTCCTGTTTGCCTGCAGTATTTGCTGGGACATGCAGCAGCCATGGAGCTGTGGTCACACAGTGATGGGGCAGGGGGCTGCTTCTAGTTCATCAGGGGATAAGGTAGTTTTAAACCCAGTGTAAAGATGGTGAAGAATCTTGGATAATTGGGTTTTGGGATAACTGGAAAAAAAAAACTACTCTAATTAATTAACATTTAAAGAGATATGAGGGGATAAGTAGAAATGATGCCTTTTTTTTTTTTCTCTGGAACACAACTGGCACTTAAGCTAATGTTAACTGCACAGACGAGCAGTTCTGTGGAATTCATCGGGTTTTGCAAGGCAGGATTGAAGTTAGTTCTTTGATGAAGCTGTAACACAGCTTCTCAAAAGTAAGTTATCCTCCTTTTATGTCCTGCAGGAGAAAAACCTTTCAGCTGCAACTGGGAAGGCTGTGACAAGAAGTTTGCCCGCTCAGATGAACTGTCACGCCACCGAAGAACTCACACGGGAGAGAAGAAGTTCGCTTGTCCCGTGTGCGAGCGCCGCTTCATGCGCAGCGATCACCTGACGAAGCACACCCGCCGCCATATGACCACAAAGAAGATCCCCAGCTGGCAGACAGAGGTTGGCAAACTCAACAGAATCGCCACAGCAGACAAACCCAAGAGTGGCAGTGCTCTGAGTATGCTCGTCCCCGTGACGTCGTCTGTCTGTCAAGGCTAGTGAGAGAAGGCTCTTGCTCTACAGACTTTCTGAAGATCGGGAAGAGCTCTTACGGCTGCAAAGGAACTGACTATGTGGTTTTTTCCCCCCATATTTGTGCATACTTTAGTTTCCTTCAGCTTAAGTCCTCTGTTAATAATGCTATGTTGAGAAATCTATTGTATTGTTTCTCATCCCTTCCCTATTTTTTTTTTTTCAATACTTGGGCAAATGCAATCACCAGCACTTCAGGAAAGCAGAACTCTTTGGAAATGATTTTGGCAATAGGTTAAAAAAGTCACTTGTAATGCTTGCTGTTAATATTTTGATGGACAGTAAAACAGGGTGATTTTTAATTTTTTTATACTAGTATTTTCTATACCAAATATATTTTGTATTTATTCATTTTGGTCTTGGTATGCAGGCAAGTTATTTGACCTGCATCATTAGGGGTGTGCAGATTGAGACCCAGAGTTTTGGAAACTCCTTTTTCAGTAAACCTAAAGAATTGCATTCAGAGCATTTTGTAAACACGTGGTATTTGATAACTCAAAGTACTTGGGATTTTTCATGCTTTCCAGATCCTCATCCTGCAATGGGCTGGTGCTGTGACACCCTCCTTACGCAGGTGACATTGGAGGTTTGAGAAAGAAGCGTGTCATCGTTTTTAAAATAAACCAAATCAGAATTACTTTATTCCAGAAAACAAGTGTTGAAATCCTCAACATTTTCTACATTCATACCCTTTGTAAGTGACTTCTGGTAGAAGTTTGACATACTGGACATTCCTGAGTCCACATTTCAGTGGAGCAAAGTTTGGAGGAGCCAAACTGCTCTGATGGAGGTTAGAAGCACAAACACTGTATTACAAACTTTGACACTAAAAAATATGCTTTACTTTCAGTCCTACTAAACCAGCATATCTCAATCTACTGAAAAATGCAAAAATGGCAAGATAACCTGTGAATAATTACCTGGGTTTCTGCTTATATATATATATTTTTTTTTGAGTACAGGAGAAATAGAAAAATAAGGTTTTTTTATGTATTGTGGATGCTTGTGCACCTTATAGGAAATTGTTCAAGGCTTTCATGTACCTGTATCGAAGCACCAGAGGAAGTTCTAATTGTGTCTTGACTTCATAAATAGCCACCCTGTCAACCTGATGATGCTCTTCATGTGGCCTTATACTTCTCCACAGTACTTTGTATGAAATCACCCTTTTCTATTAAATGAGATGCTCTCCCCGTTGAATGGATTTTTTTTTTACACCAAGTGTAAATGTGGCTAAGAAGTGGAATCATTGGCTGCAGGGGTGCTGTGTTGTCAGGGCATGGCATGAGTAATAAAAGAAGATGCCCATAGGCCAGTCGGAGTGCTGGGTTTCCGGGGGGCAGAAGGATGTGCAGATGTGTTGTAGCAGAGCTGACAGTGGAGCTGTCGGCCTGTGAAGTGCCAGGTGCTTTGCTGGGAGACAGCTCACCTACTGAATGAAATCTTTCTGTAGTGTTTATTCCTTCTGGGCTCTTCGCCCTTCAGCCACTCCTGCACTGAAGCAGAGTTGAGCACTGAGGGCTGTTTTCCCAGAATATGTAAAGTGTGGATAACTGGGAACGCGCGCTCTCTAGCTCTGCTTTGGTGTTCTGAAAGTCTGGTCTTGCTTCCCAGGGTGGGCAAAGCACAGTTCTCATCTGTGTCAGTGCAGACCTGATCTCGGCTAGCGCTCCCCTGAAATCAGCAGAGACCTCTTGCAATTGAAAGCAGAATGTCATTATTTTTTACCCTTGTGTGTGGTTTTAATTAACAGTAGTAAGTTTTCAAGCTGCACTAAATTGGAGTACTGTGTTAAGTGTACTGTACTTTTTGTGCCCGACCTTTAAAGTCTCCACGCCCTGTCTCCCCCTGACCACAGCATGCTGCTGGTGAGTGTGTGTGTGCGTGCGCGCGCAAACCTTGCTTTCTGCTTTCCAAAGGGCTCGGTTCAAACCCCTCTTCCTGGCAAAATGGATGCCTGTAGTGCTGTTGTTCTCTGTCGATACCCAGTTTTCTAAGTTTGTGGTAAAGAAAGATATTTCTGCCTTCTTTTTTTTAAAAATGCTCAGAAGTCCCGTAAACCAAGGAGTTTGACTTTTGGATGCCATTGTAGCATGCTTATAACTGGGGCAAGAGTGTCCTGTCTCAGTCCAGTAGACCAGTTAGCACTTTTATTTTTTTTACAAACTTTAACCATTTATGATGTTCACCTGAGCAAAACCCTTTGGAAACTCATGTCCTAACACAGTAAATTGTCACCGGGGGGTAAATGATGGCATGGAGAATAAGGACTTGCAAAGAGCGTGTGTCACAAGGGGGAAAAATGAGGTGCCCCTCATTGGGTTTAGGCCTCTTGCTGCCCGCGGGTCTTTCTCTCGTGGGTGTGCAGGGACAGCTGAGCTGCTTGCTCCTCCTGCTCCTTCCTGCTCTCCATGTCAGGGTTAGCTGTGGGTTAAGCATGTCTGGAATAGCTGCTCTCTTTGCACTTTACTGCCTGAACTGTCTTGTTCGGTCTTGTTATTTTCAGCCTATTATTTTAAAGAAATAGAATCACATTTTTGTACCTGTTTTTAACTTTTATTAAATAAATAGTATGTAATGTGACCGGTTTTAAATCCTAAAGTTGTGAATTTTCAGGTTTCGTACCCAGCCATTCCTGAACTATTTGTTTTCTGTCTAGGCCAGTGGAAGACTTTGGGGCTCACTAGTTCCCTTACCTGTCGGGGCAGGACTTTTTGGGCCCTGTTGTAAATTGACCAGTGCTTGTCCATTTATAATTTTCCACAAGGCTTCTCGTGGGTTTACTAGACCATGTACACCGCTGCTGGGGCTCGGGGGTTTTGCATGCTCTCCAGAAACAAGAGTCTTGGGGTTCATAACTCCGTTCTTCTAGCATGGCCTCCAGAAGCTGTCTTGAACAAAAGGGGATGGTTTGAGTGCTGCTCTGTTTGTGTTGCAAGCTGTGCATGGCATGAACGCTGGAAATAAAGAGGAAATAAGAACTTGACTCAAAAGCTGGCTGCATTTGCCCTGGTTCTTCCTGTTCCCACATATCTGCTCTCTGGCAGGGAAGTGGCTCTGGTGGGAAAGTGGCTCTGGCAGACTGGGTGTCACCTCTAGCTCTCAGCTGGCAAAGAGATGTCCAGCGATGGTGACAGCAGCAGCAACTACTTTAGATTTTTAAGCACCTCTGCTGTTTCTTTTTGTCTGAGCGGTTCCCAAATCACAGCAGTGTTTATTTCTATCAGGGTGACAATTTAGCGGAAGGGGGGAGGAGGAGAGGCTGTGATGACAGCAGCTTTCTGTCACAGCCTTTCACTGCCAGGTGACTCAGTCTCTGCAGTCAGAGCCCTTGGGGAGTGAACTGGGAGCAGTGACTCAAGGCTTTGTCTGCAGAAGAGCACAGCGTTCTTGCAACTGTGTGGAAGTTGAAAAGAGAAGATCCCGTGGAAGGTCCTGTTTCCCCCTCAGATGAACAACCCGAGGGAAGGCTTTGCTGAGAGATCAGGCCCTGGGCTCTGCAGGTCTCCATAATGCTTTTTTCTCCCAGGGGAAGACAGCCCACCCATCTGTTCCTACTACTGTTTTTCATGGAGTATTTTTCTGAGCATCAAGTCATATCCTAAACAATACCTGTGATTTATTTTTTTTTTCTGGTTTTTATATTGTCTCTCTTGCTTTGCTTATGTGAGACACGACAGTGGATTTCACAGTTGTGAGCTCATCTTTCTGCTTTCCTTAGAACCAAGCTGAGGGCTGAGCTGCCTGTGCAGCCAGGAGGTGCGGCTGGCACACGTCCTCATGAATCTGGAGTCTGGAACAGCTTCATCCTGTGAGAGAAAATGGCTCTCACGGGGGAAGCCTTCCCGGCTATGTCTGTGCTACATGGGCACTGTGCGGGCAAAAATCTTCCTTCTAGATTGTAGCCATCCTAAACCCATGAAAATTTCACATCCTAAAGAAAAATGCATGCGCGCTCAAAGGTGTCCATTGGTTCAATGGTACACTCTGCAGCTAGACCAGCATTGTTTTCCTGCATGGGGTGACACAGCCAAACCTTCAGCTTGGTGGCAGCTTGCCTCATCTTGCTCACGAGCCGATGAGCACTGGTCTGCTTGCGCTGAGGATACTGGAGGCACACTTGGTGTGCTCCTCTGGCATAGGCTGCAGCTCTGGCTAACTCCAGTTCCGGCTGTGAAAGCTGTGCTCGACATCCTGTGAGTGAAGAAGGTGGCATTTCATCTGTCACCTCCTGTGAGATGAATCCCGTCTCAGGGTTGCATCTGGCTTGAGTTCATCTATAGGATAAATCTAACTGGTTTTGAAGCTTAATCTGTGAGTTGATCTGCCTGTTTACCTTCTGTTTGTGTCTGGCAAGGCAGCTTGAGGCAGGCAGGCTATGGCCATGAGAAGGCAAACTTCTTCCATGCATGCAGAAAGAGTAAATCATGACTCAAAACCTGGCAACCTACAGGCTAAGGAAATGAAGAGGCAGTTCAGGAGGATGCTGCCTCAGCCACAGCTGCTCACGTCCATGCAGTCTGTGGGATTACCTTCCCTGGAGGATGTTAGCACTGAGCCATTTTCTTCCCAGACTAGTTTTGTCCTCTGTCAAATGCAGCCTTGTTTTCAGCTTCAGGCCGTGAGTGGAGGAGGAGGAAGCTGGGTGAATTGTTCATTCTGATGTGTGAAGGCGGCCATGGACCCATCTTACATGTGCAGAAAACTTGAGGAAGCTGGATCATAACCTTTCCAGGGAGATTTTTTCCTACATGGGACGAATACCTTAGGTTTCATTTTCTCCATTGTAGTGTCCCAGGAGTCTAGAGCAATTTATTTTCTGTTGGGCAATATTGTCCAGATAAACCCACTTCACCCTGCGCAAATAATCGTTGTGTCCTGTGCTCAGAGTGTGGCTTGAAAAAACTGCTGAGTTGTGAATGCAGTCTGTGTCAGGCAGATGGTCTTCACCTGACTCTCCTGTCAAGCACTGTGTCAAGCACTGCATTTTTCTTTAGGACATGAAGTTTTCACAGGTTTAGAATGGCTACAATCTAGAAAGAAGACTTCTGCCCGCACAATGCCTGTGGTAGCACAGGTGTAGCTGGGAAGACTTCCCCTATGTGAGCCGTTTTCTGTCACAGGATGAAGCTGTTCCAGTGTGAGCTCCACCACGTCGTGTGGTGCAGCTCCAGGGCTGGGCCTTGTCTGGGGCAGTGGCTCCATTTCAGCTCCTGGGGTGTGTATGTGTGAACAGTTTTGGCTGAAAGCTTGTGGGGGTTTGATCCTCAGAGGAAGGAGATTGGGGAAGAGCATCCCTGGCATGCTGTGGATGCCACTCTTTCTCCTCTAGTATTGTAAAGGTAGGTAGATGACAGCAAGGTGCTGGACATGATGCATCAGGGAACTATTGCTCTGCTCTCTGAGGTCTTGGCAATGAGGTGATGGCAGATTCATGTGTATGGGGGCCATCCTCACATACACTAAGCAAAAGGAGAGGCGTCCAGGGTCCCAGAGATAGAAATGCATTATGCAGATCTCCTATCCTGAGGAGCTATGGTTATGGTGACTAGCTGTTCTTCGTTGTTCTTTCCAGACATCTCACCCAAGTAGGGATTAAGTCACAGCTTTGTTTTCCCCACTCAGGTTTACCAACAGCTCCCAACTGAATTCTTGAAGCTTGTAGGAGATTTCCCTGGACAACTACACACCAGATAAAAGACAACTTGCTTCCTAAAACAGCTCCATCACTGGTCTGTTTTCTTAGTTGTTCTTTGGGCAAGAGTTCTGCCCATTTTCTGGGCTACTGAAAAGGCAGAGCTCTGCATCCATTGCACTGCTCCCAGAATGAAGAGACAGCTACAAAGGAAGGTGAAAAAAGGATTCAAAGCATTTGTTTGCACATGAAAACCCCAGATTTGAGTGAAACCCAGAGTCTGAATAAGTACAAATCGTCTCTCTAGTTTGAGGTTCATTGAGTTTGTTTTTGAACATCTTGGGTTGAGTTATTTAAAAAATACGGCTTTAATGCTTTCAACACCAGTACCTTTTAGCTGGAATCTTGTTGCACAGCCAGGTAAGAAACCTCCAGAACACATGGAAGTCACGAAGTTCAGAAGTGGCAATATCTGCTTATGCACTAAAGAGTAATTTTTCACAATTAGGTAAAATAATTACTTTCTTCAGTCCTCTCAGGAACTGTGGTTTTACCTCACTTAAAAAAAAATAGTAGTAATAGGAGGTGTGTGTAGACAGCCAGCTGGCTGGCGAGGATCTCTTACTCCTTTTGGACAGCTGCAAAACACGGTGTGTAACATTTGTCTTTGTTAGATGAATAATGTAGTGATTTGGTTAATACACGTGGCCTATTGCAGTTTTATTAATGGGGATTAATAGTGTCAGCTGAAAACCTGTGCTCAGCTACCTTGTCTTGTGCTGCATGTGTCAGACAGGAGGGTAGTTTCTAAAATGATGAACCAGAGACTCTCCAGAACCCTATTTAAATCCAGCAGAATGGTTTTGGGGAGAGGAAGAACTACTGGCAAGCCAAACTTTTTTCTTCTTTTTTTTTTGTCTTACAAGCAGTTGTGCTTTGGTGATGGTTATAAAGGAATACAATTAAAAGAAAGTAAGTTTTCTGATAATTCAGCTGGTGGGATGTCAGCACTCACTGCTTGAGTGATCTCTGTAGTGCAATTGCCCTTTTTTTTTTTTTTTAAAGAGCCATTAATTCAAGAAGTTTCCCTTGAAATTAGATGGGGGCTCAGGTACTTCTTCAATACGGTTATTTACCTGCAAATGTTCTAGTGTCCTATTTTCCCTTTGCAAAGGATGGATCAAGAGTAGGGTCGCACTGAGACCAGGTAGTTAAACTGTGCCGCTCTGCCTTCCTAGGTATCAACCCTGCTGCCACCCTTCTGGTTTGGTGGCACAGATTTGATACAGGTGGAGGAGCACAGTCCCTGGCAATTCCTGGGCAGACTGGGGAACTGGCTGGGTACCACCACTCCCATTCTGCATCTTATGAGAACAAGGTAGATGGTTGTACTGGCTGGCTCTACGGTCAGAGCACAGCACTGAGTGTGCATCACTCCACAGCATGGAGAAAGCCTGCAAGACCATGGCACAGTTAGCATCCTGAAACTTCTTTCTCCCATCTCTTCCCTGGTGCAGTGACTGTCCCAGATGCATCACTTCCTTTTGCACCTTCCCATGTTCCTGTGGCAGCTCCTTTTCTCTGTGATACTGAAAAAGTTACCTGTGAAACCCTCTGCACCTTAATTCTGGGTGCATAACTGCATGTCCTTAAGCTAATTTTGTAAAGAAGCTTAGTGTTTTGCTGTGTTCAGTCAAGAGAGATTTGTTGCAGCCTAACAAAAATATGTTCAGTTCAGTTTCTCCAAAATTGCTAATACTTAGGTTTTCTTTTAGTGTCTTGTGGAGCTGTTACCTGGGCCAGTCACCAAATGAAGCCTTGGAGAGAGAAGTTCTGGGAGGGGAGGCAGGGCATGGGCAGAGCAATGCTGGGGAGGCAGAGCCCAGGTCCCTGCCTGAGTTCTGCCCGGTGAGGGGGGCATGGCCACCATGCCCTGCCTGCTGGTTTTGCAGCATGGTCTGACAGCAGTGTGGCTTTCCTTCTGGTTGGCTGTGTCACTGGGGGCCACCCAAAAGGACATCAATATGCAACAGGGGAGCTGCAACCAAGCTCTCTGAAGCATCTCCCCGCATGTACCAGAGACTTGTGGGGCCTTGGCACAAAGTCCTGGACAAAACAAGGGAATCCAAATTGAAGGGAGATCTGAAACAGTGTGGTGATTAAAGCAAGACAGGGTATGGAGTACCACAGTCACCT
This sequence comes from Actenoides hombroni, assembly GCA_024336885.1. Classification (NCBI taxonomy): domain Eukaryota; kingdom Metazoa; phylum Chordata; class Aves; order Coraciiformes; family Alcedinidae; genus Actenoides; species Actenoides hombroni. The sequence continues at coordinate 3,014,425 of WUAM01000164.1, read as the reverse complement.
ATGGTGCTGGAGTCAGCAGGTCTCCTATGTTTTTCCTGCTCTCCACGGGCTTATTCGGCTCACCCCAGCAAGTCTTTGAGAGCTGCCAAAAACTAACACAAGCTCTGGAAGATCTGGCTGCTGACCCTTGACACGCTGCAGAAAAACTGTGTTCCTGCCACAGCTCAGCAGCATTAGTATGTCTAAAAATGACTGTTCCTGCCAAAAAATACAGTACTGTCATTCAAAATCGGATTTTTTTCAAGAGGATTGGAGAGCCCTTGCTCCAAAGGGCCCACCTGACTTCCTCCAAGCTATGCAAGGACACCTGCCCTCTACTCTGGCTACTTCTGAGCCACCGAGGTATCACAGAATGGTTTGGGTTGGAAGAGACCTTAAAAATCATCTAGTTCCAACCCCCTTGTCATGGGCAGGGACACCTTCCGCTACATCAAGTTGCTCAGAATCCCACCCAACCTGGCCTTGAACACTTCCAGGGATGGGTCATTTACCACTTCTCTGGGCAACCTGTTCCACTGCCTCACCACTCTCACAGTAAACAAGTTTTTCAGTGTGTCCAATCTAAATCTACCCTCTTTGAGTTTCAAACCATTACGTCTCATCCCGACAAAGCACTCCAGTCACTGTGCAGGAGCTTTGCAGGAGGTCATCTTTCCTTCTGCTGCCTACCTCTTTGGGCAGCTCCTGAGCCCTCAGGCAGAGCCCTGAGGCAGAGCTGGCCAGCTTCAAGGAAGGCTGCTGTAGGAAATAAAACCAGAGCAGGAGCATGTGTGCTGGTGCGTAGTCCAGTGTCTGTCCCATGGTAGCTCTCCAAGGATGTGTTCTGCTCGGTCTCTGCAGGCACCGCAAAACGATTTGCCGTGTAATCTGGAGAATCTTTTTCAAAACAACATTCCACACCTTTACCGAGGGTTACATAGAGTACAGATGCATCATTTCTGTTTCACAGATACCAGGAATTACAAAGAAATTAAAATACATCATTTCAAAATGCGTCCTGCTGTTGCCTCTTGCATTTACACAGTCTGTGTGAAGATTTCATCTGATGTCTTCTATATTTTGGTTGAAGACAGAAATAAGGTATTTTTCTACTTCTGATAAGCAACTACTCATAATATATTAAGGTTCAGAAAAAATAAAGGCAGAAAACCTAAAATACCAGGTTTCCCTGTCAGGAAGCATGGAAAATACATGGTTTTCCTTGGAAAGCCAATTTTCTGTTTCACTTTGCAGTCAGATAATGCTAAAATGTAGGGTTTGTTTTTTTTTTCTAGACTACCTACAATAAATAAACAGGAAGCTCAGGACTGATACTTCTGAAAACTGATTGCAAAAAGGTGCTCTGCAGTAGCACGTAAGTCCCTCTCAAGATGGATGATAGCTGGTCACAGCAAGGCAGCACCAGGGATATACCTCCTGCTTTTGCTGGAGATTCCATGCCAAGGAGACCTGGGTACCACAATGATGCTGAGATCCCACCCCAAAGAGATTGTACAAATCTTATGCTCCCTGATGGTGCCCAGGAGAGTCTTTTGTCTAGGTGGTGGGATTTCAGCTCTGGGATGACACTGTGTGTGTACTGGATGGTGTGCTCACTGCCCTTTTCATCGTACATCCTCTGCTGGGGAGAGGACTGTGTTTGAAGAGTCAATGCCAAATTCAGACGTGGACCAGAGACTTGCACAGTGCAAGGAGTGAATTTGGCCTGATTTAAGCAGCAGTAACATGAATTTCATGCAACACCCCTTAAGTGAGATCTGAATCAAATTATTTTACTGCATTTTTCCCCCCCCCCCGGCTAAGACAAAATAAGACCTTCCTTCTAAGCACCATGTCTCAACACTTCTATTCTGATACTTCAATTCTAGCATGTCTTCATTTGTAAATACCATCAAAATGCTGATTTGCAAGATGAACTGGTCCTTCTTGCAGCGGCACTGATCCGAAATCAGCAGTTGGTGAGGATCTTTGCACTCTCGCTCAGAGCTGGGCATGTGATCTTTCTTCTCCATGCTTCCCAAGCAGTCACACTGCCTCTGATGTTTCTCCTCCCTTTGCAACCCACCTCTCCTGGGCTGTCTCGCTGTGTGAGGGGTTATTTTGTCAGCAGCAGTTTTTCTCCAGCTGGGCCTCTGGGAACGTGCTTGAAGTTCTCGTGGCATGGGGCTGGGTTCAGCGGCCGTACTCCCGCTCGATGCTTGCCATGAGCTCCTCCTCTGAGTAGTCGTAGGATATTGTGGATTGTTCCATTGGCTTCTTGCTGTTCCTTTGTGGGCACCTGCCAGGGAAGAGAACGAGTTACTGGTGTCATGAGTTGGAGCCAAAATATGAACTCGGCTACCTCAAAGTGCTTTTAGAGTTTTTATTTATTTTCACATGAGCAAAACTCTCCCACGAGTGGAAACTGATGTACAATTCAAAGGGAACGGGCATGGTCTTTGTCACTATTATCAGAGGTGGTTTATGTTGGGTACAAGGGAAATCTGTCCAATAGCTTGGCTCCAGATCTGTCCCAGATTCATTATGTAGCATCTATTGACTTACCATTTCTATAAGGATGAGATCTACTTCACCCTTGGTCTTGCAGCTGAGATGAATTGGGTCATTAGCATCCTTTAGTGAAAAAACTGAGGACCTATTTATTAGATTAAATCACAGGAGCTGCCCCAAGGCAGGTAAGCAAATGTAGAATCACAACTGGAGAAAAGAACCCTGAAAAGCTTTTCTAGGGAAGCTTTGTCATATAGGGGAGGTGCTTCCATAAACTCCTTGGGTGAGGGAGCATCCACAACACTCCTGAACCAGGCAGCAGCCAGTCTCCCGCTGCTGTCACTGGGGAGCAAATGGCACCAATGCAACTCTTCCTCTGTTCTTATAAGTCCAGGTCAGAAAGGCTTCTGCCCAGTCCAGCTGCACTGACCTAGCTGGGTTAATGCCATGGCCCCTGCACGTCAGAAATAGTTTGATGTTTTTCCAGGAGCCACCTGATGTCCAGCTGGCATGGCAGCTGGGTCATGTGGGTGTCCTACACTTATTTATGCTGCTCTGTGCCCTTGATGGCAAGTTCCATTGGCAGCAAGATGATAGCAAGTAGGATTTAGCAAGTGGACTCTTCTCCTCATTCTTTTTATTCATTTTCCTTCTTCTGACTGGCTGCAGGCAATCTGGTTTCCACTGCAGTAAAATGAAAGCTGGGAAGAAAGCTAAAAGCCCAAGAGCTCAAACCATACACCAGGACCTACAAAGCAAGAACTGGGAAAAGGAAGTGTAGAAATCTGACTTAAACACATGAGTTACTGATTTAAACTCCACACTGTGACAATCCTTAAACTAATTTTACATGATGTGATGAATTAGAGGCAGAGCTCTTGGCAGCTTGCTTACAGGCCCACAGAAGAGTCATTGTTTCTCCTAGTGGTTACATAATTTCCCACTGTTAATTATTCTTGATGCTTTGGCTTGTATGGTGACCTCGAAGCATGGGAGAAAATCTCCAGGTAAGACTGGAACTCATTGAAACATAGACATGCTTTCAAAAAGACAAAAGCAAACCCTGCTTACCATGCACACCCCAGAAGTGAGAAGAATAGAGAGGGCTGTGTTTATTTCATCAGCAAAGGAAATGCAAGATGCTGCTCATTTCTTTTCTTTTTTTTTTTTTTTTTTTTTTTTTTGTGGCAAAGTTCTGTATCATTTAATATGGAAAAAACTGAAATAAATTTAAAAATGAGAGATTCAATCTGGATATAAGGAGAAACTTCTGCACCCGAGGACAGCAATCAGAGGAACAGGGTGTGGTTGCACATACTCCATCCTTGGAGGCCTTCAAGAGGTGATGAGACAAAGCCTGGAGCATTCTGCTTGACCTCACAGGTGATCCAGCTTGGAGTGGGATATTAGACTAGAGATCTCCTGAGGTCCTCCCAACCCGGACCTTGATCTCAAGGGCACATTGGTGCAGCTGTTCCTGCTGGTCCTGGAATTGAGGGGCTGCGGCAGAGAAATCCCAAGCACAGGATGTGGGCAGGATGGGAGCTGGGGGACCATGAGCCTTCTTCTGCTCTCCTCCAGCTGCTCCAGCAGAAGAGGAGGCCCCTTGCTGCTCTCTTCAGCACTCAGCCATGGCTGCAGGTCAGGGCTTGCAATCACACTGAATCTAGCTGAGGGCTGTTAGACTTTCTTATTTGGGAAGTAACAGGACAGTATGTTGAGGGAAAAAAAAAATCAAACCCCAGATGTTCTGGGAGAAAAAGGGGAATCTGGAAAGAGCAAAGTTGTGAGAGGAAGAGCTGGCTGAAAACATACAAGAGGGGACCTAGCAGCACGGCAGCACAGCAAAGAAACGAAAGCCCAATGCAACATCATCAAGATTACTGTGCAGACTTCTGGGTATCTCATTACTGAAAAGTTATTAACAGCTTGGAGGGAGTTTAGAAAGCAGCAGTAAAAGTGATTTAAGAGGCTAGAGCAAAGCAATTTAGGAAAGAGGAAAACAAGAAATGTGCTCCATTTCAGCTAAAGGCCTCTCAGTGTTTAAAGATTATTAAGGGAAGGATGAATGTATTTCTTTTTTAAATGGAAAGATGATGAACTAGGCAATGAGATGAAGGAAATGCAAAGGGAAAAAATAGACCAAAAGTCTTTGAGCAAGACACCAGGGGTGGGGATGTCTGGCAATGCTACCTCCCTGGTGTGGGGGGAGCTGCCTGTGGGCTCTGCTGACAATGTACCTGATGGGTCATTAGCCTGACAAGCTCCATGGTAGAAACCTAAATGGCTGAAAATTAGGTTGGGGTGGATCTAGGCAAGTGTTTTTTATTGTTTTGCTGAGAATGGGAAAGTCCAGGGTTAATCATTAAAATGCCTTCTGCAAGACCTTGCAGCTGAAAAATGGGTCAAAACAACACCCCAGTAACTCTGCCAGTGACATGAGCCCTGGCAGCAATTATAAGATCATTACAGCATTCCTGAGCTGTGTCATCCCACCCGTGGACTATCAGATGCTAGAGAGCGGTTCCCAAAAGAATTGCAGGGGGAAAGAGAGGTAACCCAGCATGATCAGCAATACAGCCAGTTGTGTCCCCATGCACATCAAAGGTATTTATCAGAGCCTGGTTTAGATGCTTGTGTGATGTCACGCAGGCATGTTTGCAGTACAGGAGGTGCACACCTATGGCACCTATGTCACGTGACTGCTTTTTTGGTAGATAGTATTAAGTCTCCATATTCAGGTTTTTTCCCCTCCTTGCTTGATGTTTATTTCTTCTTTAATTGGGACTTTCTTCTGTCAACAACTCTATCAAGGCACAGCTGATTTTTGCTGCTTGTAACACGTTTACCTAGAATAATTCTAGCCACAGAAATGTGAAGGATGAGACACATCACTATGCATGTTAACTGCTGTTTCTGGGGCTTGATTTGATTTGATTTCTTTAAAATGCAGTTTTTCTGGGGGCTGGACCATTTCTAAAAAACCTGTTTGCATGCAGCTCTAGCCAGCAGAAACTGCAGCCCTGCTTATCACGGGTGGTACAGGCACTTCACACATGAGCTGCACTATGGGGCTCTGCTGTGGGTGTAAAGTAAACGTTACCTACATGAAAACAAGGTCCTGCTCCATCATCCCAGATTGGAAAACAATTTCTGCCGTCTCAAGTCTTCCCTTTGCGTGTCAAAGAGGGAGGGAGAAGGAAAGCCCTGACAGGGGACAAGACGGGCCAGTGAGAGCCTGGGGCTGGGGAGCTCAGTGAGGGGCTGCAGCAGATCTGGGCGTGCACCCTCAGAGGAGATTGCTCAGTTGCTATCATAGCCCAAAGCCCATTGAGGACGCCAGAGAACCCAAGAGATGTTATGACCCCCATGAGAGCGCCTGTATGAGCCTCGCTGTCGGGAAAACCAGGAACAGGCGTGTTTTCCAAGTGCCACCAAAACCAGCAGCCTTGCCAGGTGAGGTCCCTGCCAGCTGGGAGGGAGGACGGCAGCTGCTGCCTGGGCTTTCGTGTCACAGCCGCCAGCACTGCTTGGTGTTAGCAGGTTACACAGCCCAACAGCCAGGATCTGCAGATTTGCCTGCTCTGGAGTGCTGCAGGAGTAGAGTATGACAGTCAGAGTGAGCTTAACATTGAAGAGTCACTCTTTGGCACAAGGAGATGGTATTTTAAGATGGTTTTCCAAGACTTTTTGTTTCATCTGGGTGTCTTTAATACCTGCATCAAACAGTTCCCATTGCTTTTGGTGCAGGCAAACTTGGAGGTGCAGCCTGCTCGGTAGCTTTTGCTTGTGGAAGATTTCAGATTTTTTTGTTTGGCAACCAGTGCAGTAGGTGTCCACCATTCCCCTGTCCCTGAGGGACACTCATGTCTCTAACTGACGTAGCATGAGAGTGTCTCATGGATTTTTCTCTTATGATTCCTGGGGAGCAAAGAGATGTTATCCTCCTTTTCTCCTTGCTGCAGAGCCCACAGATGACCTGTGAGTGAACCAGGGCCTGAGCTAATCATTGCAGAACCTCTCCCCAGCTTTTCCAAGATGCCTCTCTAACATGTGGACATCCTAAATTCTTCATTGCTTATGACCACGAGTGAATCTCTGTAATGTACTTGAGCTGGAGCCTGTATCTTTTCAGGCAGTACAGCTCCTGGATTTTTTGAATTGGCAAATAGGTAGAAGACAGAATATTTCTGGTTACAAACCACTGTACCTGATTCCTACCTCTCTTTTGTATAGAGGGAGGCACGTGGGAACACTCTTCCCTTTTATGCTCCCTTTTTTCCATCTGTTTTCTCCCTTTGAAGATATAACAAAAGCATGAGGTACTCACTGATGGTCGGCATTGCTGTCCTCTGGGCCTGCTGAGCTTCCGGTTGACAAAACCTGGAAAGAAGAAAAGTCAAATATTTCAGTCACAGTGCTTCAAAGTTGAGGGAGGTGATTCTGCTGTTCTACCCTGCTCTAGTGAGACCCCACCTGGTGTACTGTATCCAGCTCTGGAGTCCTCTGCACAAGAAAGACGTGAACCTGTTGGAGCAGGTCCAGAGGATGCCACAAAAATGGTCAGAGGGCTGGAACACCTCTCCTATGAGGAAAGGCTGAGACAGTTGAGGTTCTTCAGCCTGGAGAAGGCTCCAGGGAGACTTTACTGCAGCTTTTCAGTACTTAAAGGGGGATTACAAGAAAGATGGAAGAGGCTTTTTGCCAGGACCTGTAGTGACAGGACAAAGGGCAATAATTTTAACCTGAAAGACAGTAGGTTTCAAGTGCACAAAAGGAGGAAATTCTTTACAATGGGGTTGGTGAGGCACTAGAACAGGTTGCCCAGAGAAGTTGTGGATGCTTCCTCCCTGGAAGTGTTCAAGGCCAGGTTGGATGGGGCTTTGAGCCACTTGGTCTAGTGGAAGATACCCCTGCCCATGGCAGGGGGGTTGGAAATGAATGGTTTTGAATATCTTGTCCAACCCAAACCATTAATTATTTCTATGAAGCCTATCTTTGTCTATAGTGGGCTATATCTGCCCTGGTTTAAACCCCTGAAATGTGAGAAAGCCAACAGTGAGGGAAGAGAGTTCAGGCCTGGTTATTCAGCATCATTTCTTGGCAATCTCCCATAAGCAACAAGAGCAAGCAGCAGTGCCAGGAGGACACTGTGCTGAGCTCCAAGGGCTGACTTCTCCCCACAGCGCAGCCCCTCGTTCTCGTCATCACCCACTGAGCTACTGCTGTCGCCCTGGTTTCCTTCCACCAGACAACAAACGGTATCCAGCCTTGGCACCAAGGGGCGTGTAGTTCTCCAGGAGTGCTTTGATGCTGCTCTTCCCACAGTGAGAACCCAGTCTCCAACACTTCTGAGTGAAGGATGGGCTTGGATCATTTTAGGGAGGGGTTTGAGTTGTACAGTAGGTTGTCTTTTTTTTCTTCCCTGTGGCTGACTCCTCCGTATTACGAGCTGTACGTGTTGTGTGGGTGGAAGGCAGAATTAATTAGTCATCAGGACAGAGCAGCTCTGGTTAGCAAAATCTGCTTCTCTGTGCAAAATCAGCTCTCACCTTCTCCAAGGGACCTGTCAGCAACAACACTTACTTCCCAAGAGAATTTGGCACTGGCACAGGTAAATATCTATCGACATCGAATCTGGTGCGTGAGTTAAAAATGGTGGCACTTAAACCCCAAATTCATCTCCATCCTCTGCCTTTCAACCGCCGTCAGAGCCCCCACGCTTCCGGAGCCGCTCCTAATGCGTGTGGGCAAAGGGCACGTGGGCGCACGATGCCCGAGTGACACCGTGCGCCCGGCAGCAGGCAGGACGGGCAGCACCCGCTGAGGCTCCGTCAGCCCTGGCACCACCCAGCCCGCTCGGCATTGCTCTAACGCGTGTGTCGCAAGGCCGGCAGCTAATTAGCTGCTAACTAATCCCTTTATGCGGGATGGGTGATGTGCACGTCACGATACTTTAATATTACGGGTTCCTATCCTACAGCTAAAGAAGTAATTGCTGGCCTGGTTGGCCTATGCCCTGTGAAGAGCTAAGTGAAGTCAGCTTCTCCTTTCTGCAGCTTGCAGTCATCTTTTTATTACTCATCCAGACCGCAGCGTGTCTCCTTGTTTTCCACCCTGTTCCCAGTATAGGCATCGTGTGCTGGGGCCTATTGTGCTACAAAGCCCCACGTCACCCCACATTGCCCCACACTGCCACCTCCTCTGAGTTTAAAGGCTTGGACATTAAGCTCATCCAGCATGCACTCGTGCTTAATGTAATGTAATGAGCTGTGGAGTGGTTTGACAGCCGCTGCACACACGGGTCAGCCATCCTTTGTGTTTGGGCAGCGGCTCCTGGGAGCAAGGAAGGGCAGAGAGGTGGAAGCAGGAGCTATTTCTCTCTACTGTGTGCGTGAACCAACGCTCCCTGCGTGCAGCTTCCCCCTCCCACCAAGCTGGTACAAGCTGTGGCTGGCACAGCCCACACTCCCCCCACTCCCTGCCTTCTCCCACTGTCAGTTCTAGCAGCTGTGGGTGAGCTGGTTGAGAACACCCTCCCTTGGGACCTCTGGGCAATCTGGAGCTGTGCACTTTTCGGGACTCTGAGTTGCTCCTGCATTGTGCTGAAACCACTAACCTACAATCTTGACTACAGTCTCAGCCTCATCATCTCCAAAACCAGGTCGCCAAATTCAAACTACCTTTTGGGGATGGTCCTTGTCTTGTCCCCTGAACCATGCCCAACTGTTATTTGGGAGACTGCAAGTTGGCCCGGGCCAAAACCATGTCAGGGACCATCCTAGCAGCTCAGCACAGCAGACCATCATGGTCTGATGCCAGGCAGCTGCTACAGTGTAGTGTACCAGTAGAGACATAGCCCTGAGATGGAGTAGAGATACAGACCCTGAGAGGTCTGTCCATATACAGGGGAGCCTAGAGAGTGGCTGAGCTGCCTAAAATACCTACAGGGGAGCAGTGTAGTCTCCTGCCAGTGCCGGTCCACTGGGCTGTAGTTTCATAGCATGACTTTTCTGTGGGATATAATCTAGTGCCTCATTCCCTGCCTCTTACACTCCCAAGTCCCTCTTCCCGAATACCCTGTGACCTGGACCAGGGGACCAGTTTAAGCTGAAATTAAAATCCCCCACCTTGGAGAGGAGGGGGGGTGATGCCAGGCAGAGCACATTGCAGATGCAGTTTGCAGCACAGCTGCAGATGGCTGAGCTGCTACAGCAGAAAGGCAGCACCCTCCAGCGACGCCAGCAAATGATGTGGGTGGCTAAGCCAGTCATCGCTGCTGAGAACAGCCTCTCACGAACCCGCAGCCGTGGTTATTGCTGCCAAAAATAACTCGCTTACCTAATGTGTCTGTAGGTACCAAACGGGCCGTATAGCCCCAGCTGCATCCCAGGCAAAGCACTCCCAGCCTTGCTCCGGTCTGCAGCTACATCCTCTGGTCAGCAAAGGAATTAAGAGCAGGCGGTGGATGGGAAGTAGGCAGGGATACAAGGAGTTCCCACGCTTCTCCTCTCCTGCCAACTAAAACACCAGCTCCCAGCTATTCTGCGCATGCCCTGTGCTTAGTTTTTAGATCAGGAATGGTTTCAAGGCAAAAGCAACCCATGTTCTGCCAAGTGATGGGGGAGGGGGGAGGGAAATACCCAGTCAGCAGTTTTCCAAGCTCAGCTGCAACACAGCTGTGCTGGGGGGTGACACTGGCTGAGGGGACAGCACAGCTCGCTGCTTGCTGGCCTCTGGTGGAGTCTCAGGTGCTCTTAAAAAGACAAGGAACATAAAGCAAGAGAGAGGGAGACCTTTTGCTCAGCAACCTCCAGATCCACACCTGGACATTAACTGCAGAATCTCAAATAATCTGACTTTGAACTTTTCACTTAGCTCCTTCCCTAGTCTGGAGTTCACCTTTTCTGAAGCACCCTGGCCAGTGAAGCATGGCTTCCTACACAGCACTAGGAGAACATCTTGACTCGAGGGAATTTATGAACATTAATACAACCAGGAAGAAAATGCTGAAATAAATTGCTAACAGCATTGAAGTGAAAGGTCAAATTTCTGTTGGGAAGAAGCACATTTTAACTAGAGTAGTAAAATAAACCTATCTGAGTTCCTGTAAGAAACTAATGGGACTTGACATTAAATGTCCCCACAGGACCCCTATGTGTTTGCAGCTGGGACCAGCCAGCCACGAGATGACGCTGCACCACATCAATCCGCAGAAAGAACATTTATCTGGCTGAAAAAAGACATCAGGCAGAGCTTTGAAGTCCTGGCTATCTTGAAAGTATACAACAGTCCTCCTGAAAGTTAATACACCCTCTACCTGTGTTATTCCTGCGCTGCAGCTGGGGAGATCACCTTACTGTCATCACATCCTGTCTCCTGTCGGGAAAAGTGACGGCGCCATGGAAAAAGCTGTTAAAAGTAAGACCCTAGTGTGTCTGCACGATTCTTTCATTTCAGGAAACCAATGGGGAAATGCCTGAGGCTGCAGCTTCTCCCATGGTTTCCACCAAGAGCTGCTACCCCACTCTATGCTGTGGCAGCACCTGCAAAATCACAAACATCTTTTCTGTCTTGAACAGAGAAACAAGGAAAAAGCACGTATGACCATCCAGAATTGAGGGCAAACCTGAAAATGGACATTTGATGCTGATAAGGAGGTGTTGGGATCTGCACCAAGCTGTGTTGAGGACAACATGAGGGTTTGGTTCCCAGTCCGCTGTTGTGATGTGCTTTCACCCTTCTCACTCCCAAGCACTATGTGGATGCAACAGAGGTAGCTCAAGCCTTCAAATGCTGCTGGATCTCTCTCCACCAGCCCTTGCCACCCAGCCTAACTACACATTGGCACCGCCAGCGTGCTGCTGGATGATAAAGGGCATCAGGGTTCAGGAGTGAAGCACAACACTGATGCATATCACACCTAGGAGAAACCGAACTGTGATAGCAGAGAGCCGAGTCCCGCTTCCTTTCCTCCTCCTCCTCCTCCCCCATCTCTTTCCCATTAGCTCTGTTGAATTAACTCATCCTTTCTTCCCTGAAATTTCTTTGCTCATGCTTCAATTGGCACAGTTGAACAGGGCAAAGCAAGCAAGCTCCCACCACGAGATAGAAATTACAAAGGAGAGGCTGAGAATTTGGCAAGACCAAATTAAATTGCCCTCAAAATTTCTAGTAAGGAACTAGTGATGCAACAAAGCTGGTGTCCCTTTCCGGAAACCTCCTCCACCAGCCTCATGGGAAGGATGGGACTGCAGTTTGGACAACGACCTAAAAGACTAAATTGCATCCAGTAGACAAGCAAAACTTGGTGCTGCAAACAGTTTCCTCCCTCCTTTTCTCAGGCTAGTGACTTTTTAGGTCTCAAAGAGTCAGAACAGTAAGCTCATGACTACTGTCTGTACCATGGCCACCTCAGGTTCAGGTAAAGAAAGTGCTACCAAGAAGAGCTTCAAGTTTGCCCTGAAAACATCTAAGACTTCTCCTATATGTTCTTTATATCTTTGAAAACCTCTGTTAATTCTTTGCTCTCTTTCAAACAACCTGTCTGGGTGCAACCAGAGGTGTGAACTTCCTTCCCAAATAAGAATCAGTAGCAGCAGCTGGATGAGAAGACACACAAGACGCTCGGCATCACCATCGACTCGTGAACAGCATAGCTACGTGCTGCACCCACTTGGCCACCCTGGACAACCAAGGCACCACATGCCTGTTTCAGGGCTGAATTTTGAGGGCCCTCAAGGCCATGTCTGTGCTGCAAGGCTTGATGGGTTTGCACCAGGTGTGACCACAACTCGTGGCAGCCGATGTGATGCTATGGGTTCCTTGCTATCCTTTTTGCCAGAGGAGGAGGTCTGCAGCAGGGAGCTGGGCATGGTGACCTCCCCACATGCCACCCTAGGGGCCACAGCTGAAGTTCTTCAGCCTTTCTGCTTTGCTCATTGTCTTTAGTTCACTAGTATCTACTGCTGTGGTATTACTGTCTCTCTACTGATTTTTGTAAAGAAAGATGGGGACGGCTCCATTGCCTGTTTGATGTATAATTACCCAGAATATACATCACTTCAGAACAGTGCTAAAATACCACTTCATGCACTGGAAAATTCACAACTGATACAATTGTTTTTAAAGATCCACCCACATCTGGAAACCAAGAGCAGATGGACACCAGCAGTCTCTATTCCCATAAGTAAAGATAAATGGGAGAAGACAAGAGGACTGCTCATAAATGAGAGTCCTTCAGAGGAGAAAGGGGTGCTGGACTGAGCTCCTGTTCATACTACAGGAGGCTCTGGATTTAAAAGAGCAAGGAAAAAATATGACAACATGACATCTCTTTTTTTCTTTTTTTTTTCCAATTTCCAAATCTTACTTTCTTTGAGGCTTTTCTTTAAAACTTGTCTGAAAAAAAAGAAAGAGTTCTCATGCTGAACCCTGCCAAGTTTCCTAATGGCATTTTGTATTAAAGTGACCCTTACCCCACGGACATGTAGTTTGGCAATGGAAACGACACACTCGTAAAGAGCAAAACTGAGGCATGCAAAGCAGCAAGCTCCTGGGGCTTAAATATTCGCTTCTACTTTTACATTTATTACTTTAGTCCGATGACTTTTATACATCTGCAGAGAGCGGCGTTTATCTGACAAGCAACACACAACTTCCAAAGCCCAGCTAAGATGAAAGAAGCTGGTGATTTTTGGCCTAATCACCAGATGATACAGATGCTGTTGTTATTTTTAAGAAGGAAGGAAAGAAGGAAAGAAGGAAGGAAAGAAAGAGAAAGAAAGAAAGAAAGAAAGAAAGAAAGAAAGAAAGAAAGAAAGAAAGAAAGAAAGAAAGAAAGAA